>JAFVLL020004059.1:0-68598 GCA_021397915.2 Tor tambroides | reverse complement strand
GTGGGCAGTGGCCGTGTTGTGGCGTGGTGCTCCAGGTGAGGGGGGGCCGATCGGTCGCTAGCTGCTGTCTGAAAAGAGAGCGGACACAAGCGTTAGTCATTTGAAGAGTGGAGTCGTTGCTCACCGGCGTGTGTGGCAGAGTGGCTTATGTAGCCCTCTGTTAATGAGAGACAGCTGCGACCGATCAGCCCGTGCTGATGGTGAACAGGTGTTCCTCCCTCGTTGCCAGGGCGACGCTGATAGGTGCTCGGGACACTTCTCACAATATATATATATATATGATTCTTTGATGAATAAAAAGTTAAAAAGATCAGCATTTCACATTTCACGTTACTTTTTATCCATTTAACACATGCTTAATGCATAACAGTATTAATTTCTTTAAAAAAAAAAATACATGTATTGCACCACAACATTTATATTTTGAATAAACACTGTTCTTTTTAACTAAAAAGTATCGCAGCTCCCAAAAAATATTAAGCTGCACAACAGTTTCCAACACTGATTATAAATCAGCATATCAGAATGATTTCTGAAGAATCATGTAACACTGAAGACTGGAGTACAGCTTTGCTTTGCAGGAATAAATACTATTTTAAAGTATATTAAAAGAGAAAACTGTTATTTTAAATTGCAATACTATTTCACAAAATTACATTTTTTTCTGTCTATTTGATTTTTGATCAAATAGACATGAAACTTCTTTAAAAACCTTAAAAATTAAAAATCTTAAAAATATTAAATATTAAAAATCTTACTGATCCCAAGATTTTGAATGGCAGTGTATATTTTAAATTAACTTTTTTTTTTTTTGTGCATTATAGGCTTATATTTTATTACCTTTAAGTTGATAGTTTTACCACATTACATTTTTAGAGTTACTACATTCACATTTTTCTTGAAAATGGTATAAAAAACATAGTTTTTCAAAACTATATTTTTGAAAATGTATTTTTTTATTTGAAACTATATTTTTAGTCTACATTTCTAATGACTTAATGTGCTTTAAGCTAGATTTAAAAAGATTTTCCATTTTCTTGTTCATCATTGACTCTCCTGTAGCTCCTGCCAAGATACTGAAAGTTCCCAAGGAGAAGAAAGTTCAGATCGGATCAGAGGTTACGCTGGAGTGTAACGCCACTGGCAACCCAATCCCATCCATAACTTGGCTTGAAAACGGCAATACGGTAAACCCTCTGCTTTACACTCATTTTTCTCTCTCTTTCCCATCTTCCTCTCGATCTCTTTCTTGCTCTTCATGCTTGCTTTGGCTCTACGGAGCACATTAATTGTACTTTCATCTCATCTTACTGGACCAGAGAGCAGAGCTCAGTACATTCATGTTAAATGTCAAACAGCACTGCCAGTACAATGCAGGGAGGCCTGCGTTCTGCAGATGCTTCGGTCTGTGCCGCTATTAACAGGATTCAAACTACAATCATTCCTCAGGCCGCTGATCGGACAGCAGCAACAAAGTTTAAGCCATACTGAGATCAAGAAAAGAATTCAAAACACCTCAGTGCTCTTATCATTATTTGGGATCATTTCTCATTGTGGATTTTGGTAGAGAAAAACAAAGGGAACCGAAAACTGATCAGCAGTCTCGCGTGAAGATATTGTCTGAAAACAAGCGTGTAAGTCTTTAAATCCGAAAGAATCCAAGATTCAGATTTCTCAGGCTTCTGAACAAGCTGTGCTGTCTCTGTTTTTATTTGGATAGCAGCAATCATATTTTAATACAATATTTTTTGAGATGTGTAGATAAATATTGGTTTGGCTAGGTGGATGTGGTTGAAACATTATTGCACAATGTGTAACAACAGTAAGTAGTGAAGCAGAGAATAACCTCTCCGCTTGAGGCCATATGTAATGGATAGAGGAGGGTTTAACCCTTGGATGGCCAAACTACTATATTTTCTCTTGGTGATTTTGTAGAATGTATTAAGTTGCAATAGTATGTACACTAGGTTGGCACATACTGCGCTTTCATTTATGCGCAAACATTTTATTTTGATGTATTTATTTATGTATTTTATTACTATTGTGTTGACATACTTGCTAATGAAACAACATATTTTTTTTAGGTGTAAACTATCATATAGCCTAGATACTGTATCTACAGAGCAAGCAGACACTGACTAAATGTCACACAACTCAACTATTTTCAGTTAACTCAGTCCTTTGTTTGTTTGTTTGTTTTCTCACACATTTTGCAGTTATGTGAGTTTTAATGTTCAATATCCATAGTTATTTTAGTATCACAGAGATTGTTATATACTATATTATACATTTTTATTAATATTTAAAATGAGATTTTTCTACATTTTCATTTTAATGTTAGATAATGTTTGTCATTTTGTTGTATTTTAGTTTTAAACATTTTAGTACTTCAAGTTAAAATACAATTAAAATGAGGAAAAAAGTTTAAGTTCTTTTATATGCCATTGTATTTCAATTAATGTTCATTTTGTTTCAAGTAACAGGTTTGACAGTTTTTTTAGGTTATTTTTATGTTTAACTATAATAAGTAATATGTGATTATGTGGATATTTTATGTAGTTATTTTCAGCATTTCAAGAAGTCATCATCATTATGTTGTGAGAAAAATGTTTAACGCATTTAAGCAGAAGATTTCACATCAAAGTGTTTTTGTGATCGTGAGAAACATAAATGCATTTAAACTTTTGATGACGATGTGTTATTAGATCCATTTGTGTTTTTAAATTTTAATTGGTATTTTTTGGACATATATTTAAAAAAATGTCATTAATAACTTTAGTTAAACTAAATCAAAATGAGAAATTTTGCCTTGGAAACTAAACTAAACTAAACTAAAACAAAATAAAAAATAAAATAAAATAAATAAATAAATAAATAAATAAATAAGTTTTATTTAATTTAAATTCAGCTCATATTTATTTTATTGCAAGTAACAAATTTATTTTATGTATTTTAGCTAACTGTAATAACCCTAAAATAAATCATTTCAAGACATTTAAAATAAAATGTGATTAATTACTTTAGTTAAACTAAATCAAAATGAGAAATTTTGCCTTGGAAACTAAAATAAACGGATGGATGGATGGATGGATAGATAAATATTTAATTTTAATTCAGCTCATATTTATTTTATTTGCAAGTAACAAATTGATTTTATGGATTTTAGCTAACTGTAATAACCCTAAAATAAACCATTTCAAGACATTTTAAAAAAAATAGTAATGTCATTATGTTGTGAAAAAAAAAGGTGTAAAAAGCACCTAAGCAGAAGATTTTGGTCCAGATTTACTAACAGTCTTTTGCCGTTAAAATAGTAGGCCTACTCTCAGGGTTTACTAAAGACGCGCAGTGAAGAATTAGCGCTAAAAAGGCTTGGACACAGTTATTTTTGGGCATGACATGATTGAACATGCATTTGTAGGAGTTTCCCTCTTAGAAATTTATGGGAGGAGAGTATTTAAATGAATCATGCATGAATCAACATTTACTTACGTTTGCACTCGTCAAATTACTGGTGGTTGCGGCATTTGTAATGCCTAAAAAAGCATGTCTTAAAGCAGGCGGTAATTTGCGCTGCTCTTGGTAGATTGCGCTGGTCATTATGGAAATGATCTGGCTGCGTCTGTGTTCTTTAATGAGCGCATTGTCAGTAAATCACAAGTAGAATTTCCCCTCCCATTGACGCTTTTATGGAATTGCGCTCTAAAGCTAAATTGCCCTGTTTAGTAAATTTGGCCCTTTACATCAAAAGTGATTTAATTGTATTTAAACCTTCGATAACAGTGTGTTATTGGAATTTGTCTATTTAATACCTTATTTGGTATTTATGGGACATATTTTTGAAATCCTCTCATTACTTGTCATTTAGAAATTAGAATTTCAGTGGGTTGCAAGTAGGGCTGAAACGATTCCTCGAGTCGAATACAAAAAAATCATCGAGGCAAATTATGTGCCTCGAAGAGTCGTTTAGTCTATTTTATAGGGATGCACTGAATTTTTGGCCGCCGAAAATATATGCCGCGCCGCACCGCTCAGCAGTGTTCAGATTTCACTCTCATCACTTTCTGCGCACGTGACGCTCCGTTCAATATTCCGCTCAGTGTGCATTCTGCTCAGTTACCGCTCATGCTCACCGGAAAAGCTAAGTCCGCTCAAATAACGCACCGACAGGAAATTTCTATGTAGTATCCTTGTTCCTGTTTGCAGTAGCGTTACTGTGCTGTGACATGCTGTAGTACAGCTGTACTGGGCAACGCTGGTAAAATCTCCTTCACTGATCTGCTCCCCGCTATATGACTGCGGTCAAGCCAGCCGTGCTTTGAAAAACACGGTCAAGCCAGCCGCACTTTTTTGTATGCGCGTCTAATCTTGCACTTACGGTACAGGTGCTGAGAGCGGTCTAAATGGATGTAAAGAAGCGGTCATACTGGCGTTTCCTTACACTTACGCTTTTTTTTTTTTTTTTTTACTTTTTTTTTTACTTTTTTTTAATGTTTGGAAATACATTATTTTTGTACATAAACGTTTGTATTGTACATTAATTATCATATTAATGTTAATAAATGTTCATATTAAAGGTATCATAGGTGATTGTCTTCAGAAACATTTTTTGTTATTCTGGTTGAAAGTCTCTTCACATCCTGATAGCAATCATTAAGTTAAGTGGTTTAAATGTATTTATCTGTATTTATATATTCTGTGGAAGGTGTAGGACCAAGAAATGTTCGTCCAATCAAAACGCTCGGTTCGAGCGTATTAATTGTATTTTCTACCTGTCTGTCAACGTATGTATTTGCGTACCTCTGCGCACCCTGTTGGCGCAGACCCGATTCGTCATCAGCGCGTTCACGCACGCTGTGAACATTTACAGAATAGCAGACAAACATCAACAACCCGATCTTCCTTCTGGTATTGTAGTACTTTTACTAGCTATAAAGTTTTCTGACCGGTGAATGACACATGATGTAGCCCAGCGGTTCCCAATTCCAGTCCTTTCGCTCCCCGCTCTGCATATTTTGCTAAGTCTTGTTTAGTTAACACACCTGAATCAGATAACCAGCTCATTAGAAGATAGCTACGTGCATGAACTCTGTTCCGATTGACATGCTCACTACACAGTGTTCATTGCACTCTACTCCCTGAGCTATGGAAAATCCGTTGAAGTTTATTTCACTTTGGAACATTCACTCATGGATTTGCGCTGCGCAGCGTCTTGACACACAGAGGAAACTTACTAGAGAGTGTGACATAATATACCTCTGTAAATTAATACAATTTAAATTCACGTCTCGCACACTTTAATGCCCTTTGTATGGAACATATACGCTCGCTTTGAACTGGAATCATGGTGGAATATCTGGTGATGTCCACTTTGCAGGGCACTTATGACTTACGGTCGAACAGAACAAACGTTGGACGTGATAAGATATATATATGAAATGTGCGAGCGGGGAGAGCGTGAGGACTGTTATTGGAAACAGTTGATGTAGTAATTTAATGTTGTCTCTTTCATCCCTCCCAGGCATATGTGTTCAGGGGGCGTGGCACAGACGGCGATGCAGAGGGGGTGGGGTTAGTTAGCTTTCAGTGCTATCAGGCTAAAGTTAGCATTTTCCGAAATGTCCCACTACACCTTTAATGTTGTTTATTCATTGTTTTTTAATTTTAATATTTGTGTGTGTGTGTGTGTGTGTGTGTGTGAGTGAATGTACAGTATATATATATATATATATATATATATATATATATATATATATATATATAGGCATTTTACTGTATAGTTTTGGAGAAAACTAAAAGCAAATTCACAAAAACATCAAATCAGTCTCAACTTGTACTTTATCCCATTTTCCAACACTCATAAAAAGTGTTCCTTTATAGGTTAGCTCATTCTTTCAATTGATATATATTCAAAGTGACCCTGACTATCACTGTATTAATTTTTAAGTCATTTTACTGTAGAGTTTTGGAGAAAATTAAAATCAAAATCACCCCAAACAACAAAATGTGTCCTAGCACTTGCACTGTGTCCCATTTTCCAACACTCATAAAACTTGTTCCTTTATAGGTTAGCTCATTTTTTCAATTGATATATATTCAGAGTGACCCTGACTATTACTGTACTAATTTTCAAGTCATTTTACTGTATAGTTTTGGAGAAAACTAAAAGCAAATTCACCTAAAACAACAAAATGTGTCCTACAACTTGGATTATATCTGTATATTCAAACACTCATAAAAAATGTTTCTTCATAGGTTAGCTCATTCTTTCAGTTGATACGTATTCCAGTGACTATTCTCATATTCATTTCAAACATTTACTGTATAGTTTTGGAAAACTACAGCAGAACATAAAACATCCATGCATCCTGCTTGCTTACTCATGTCCCATTTTCCAACACTCATGAAAAGGGTTCCATTATAGGTTAGCTCATTCTGTCAAATGATATATATTCTGAGCGACCCTGATTATTACTGTATTAAATTTGAAGGCATTTTACTGTATAGTTTTGGAGAAAACTAAAAGCAAAATCACCTCACACAAAATGTGTCCTACCACTTGGATTATATCCAACATGTTCCAACACTCATAAAAATGTTTCTTCATAGGTTAACTGCTCTCAGTTTTCTCCAAAATATGAGTAAATTGTAAAAATTAATAGAGTCAGGATCTCTCTGTGTACAAGAATGAGCTAACCTATGAAACCCACTTTTTATGAGTGTGAAAAATATGGATACCGTGCAAATTTTGAGGACGCGTACAAATCTTACTAAAGTGGAGCACAACATTGGTGTCTCCAAAAATTATACAGTAAAATGACTTGAACATTAATACAGTGATAGTCAGGTCCTCTGAATATATATCAATTACAAGAGCCAGATAACCTCTCATTCATGCATGGAGTGTTTCTACAGACAATCCCGAGTGGTAGGACATATTTTGTTGTGTGAAGACAATTTTCTTTTAGTTTAAAATATAAATAAATCTGTAAAAAAACAATTGATTATAGTGGGAGTTATCGAACTAAATATATCAATTGAAAGAATAGGCTTAACTATGCTTTTGCTTTTTGTGTGGTGTTGAAAAAATGGATATAATTTAAATTTGGATTATATTTTTATTTATATAATCAAATTTTATATCAGTTCCCCCTCTAAAATATATACAGTAAAATGACTTGACAATTAATACAGTAATAGTCAGGGTCACTCTGAATATATATCAATTGAAAGAATGAGCTAACCTATAAAGGAAAACTTTTTATGAGTGTTGGAAAATGGGACACAGTTCAAGTGCTAGGACGCATTTTGGGGTGATTTTGCTTTTAATTTTCTCCAAAACTATACAGTAAAATGACTTGACAATTAATACAGTGATAGTCAGGGTCACTCTGAATATATATCAATTGCAAGAATGAGCTAACCTATAAAGGAAAACTTTTTATGAGTGTTGGAAAATGGGATACAGTGCAAGTGCCAGGACACATTTTGTTGTTTGAGGAGGTGATTTGAAGTCTTAGATTTCTCAAACCTTGCGGTACTTCATAGAAAACAAGAATTTAGTATTATTAGAGTTCATCTACAATAGTAATCAGTAGGAAAGAGCTGTTTCTTCTCTAAAAATCTTTTATGGTGTTTGAATACAAAGAAACTGATCGTGCAAAAAATGTGGGGTGATTTGCCTTCATTTCAAACTATGCGTCTAAAATAGCAAAATAATACAAAAACATAGTCGGGGATGCTGAATACAGTCCTATTGAAAGAATGAAAACTAAAATCTTATAAAACAAGCTTTTTATGAAGTGTTTCATTAGTTTGTGCTATATATATATATACATATATATATACACTATGCCTATACACGACATTAAGATTAATGACAGTGTAGCTATTATTATTAATTTGATGTAGCATTAATATGATAGAACAATGTAACTATGATATTGCTTTAAAATAATATTGTTTATGACATTCAAGTCAAAATAATTAAAATTAAGTACTAAAGTGTGATTATAACAGACTCTACATCTGACGCTCCTCATACCATACATCAATTGCCGCAGTTCATTTTCAAAAAATCATGACTAATATAGTAATATTTTCAACCACATTTGACATTAACAGAGTATATAAAATATCCAGCAACAATGTCCGTATTTACCGACTTTATGCGTTTACTTGATATTTATTTACAGAATCATCATTTATATTCATTTCCCACTGATTTACCATGATCTGATGACATTAATTCATATTTAGCGATCCCTTAATATCTCTGTATGAATGAATGGCAGAACACGTTTTCCTTTACCACACAGACTGAAGCGAGGCATCTGCCGTCTCAATGAAGACATAAATACACGAACAACATCTCCAGATCTGTTCTGAGAGTCACTTCATGAGCGTTTTCCCGTTTCATTCGAGTAAAACTAGCGTCGTATCCACACAGAAATGTTAAGGTATTCGCGGCAACCCGTCAAAATAAAAGTCCGGTTTTATTTGAAGACATTGCAGCAGAAATTACTATTTCATTACTAATTACTAATTTTCATTGCTGAACAAAAATTACTATTGTTCAGCAGAATGTACATACATTATGAAACTTTATTTAAGGAATGATCAAACAACATTTCTTCCATGTTTTAACTTTAATAGTAAATCCCCTTTGTTTGCCAAAAAGTTTACATTTTCAATAATTTAAAGATAAATGAAATTAATGTTTTATGCCTTCATTTGATAACCAGATACACAACACAGAATTTCCGAGGAAAAAGAAAACATTTCATAAGGCTAAATAACAATAAAACATTAGGTGACAGAAAATAAAACAACTTTATAATTGTCATTTTCTTTAATCATAGCTTTAATTATTATAGCACCTAAAATATGTTGTATGTAAAACACACACACCAGTATGCATAGAGACATTTAAGAGGGTTTATTCTCCAAATAACTTTAAATTCATGTTGCTGAAAAATGTGTTATGTGTATGGTTTTTGTTCCACGTTAGGTTCCTGTCCACTAATTTTTGCCTCTTACAAAAGCCACAAAGCCTTCTAAGTAAAGGCTTGTGTCATGCCTGAGCTGTAGTTAGGCTGAAACTTGAAAGTTAAGTTGCACAATGGTTAGGTTGTATTATTATTTTTTATTACTATTATTTTGATTTATGTCTTAGTTTTAGGTTGTACTATGTTTACCTTTTTTAAAATAATTTGAAAATGATTTTTTTATTTATATATTTGTATTTGCATTTTGAATGTAATATGGCAATTAAATGCACCAAATGAATTTAGTTTTCACAGTTATTAATATATGCAATTTCAGCAATAAAAATATTAATTTTTGTAAAAAAAAAAAAAGGAAACAAATTACTTGTTCATTTTAAGAGACCTGGCTTGTTTTCTCTTGTATATTTAGTATTGCTCTTTAATAAAGAAAAAGTTGTTCTTATCCGATTACTCGATTAATCGATAGAATTTTCGGTAGAATACTCGATTACTAAAATATTCGATAGCTACAGCCCTACTTGCAAGACCAAATCATTAAACACACCACCATCAAAGTCCTTTGCCTTTGGAGCTCTTTTCACTCGTATAGTAATAGTTTATAAAAGGCATTTATATAGTTATGATGAATTGTTAGAACTGTCACAGCAGATGAAGATAATGATTGAGAGATGAACTTTGACCTCTGACCCCCAAAGCATCCTTGAAACCCATGAGATGTTATTAGATGCTTGATTAAAATGAGCCTTCTGAGTGTGGTTCTGGCAGGACTCGCAGCTCATTCGTTTTCTTTAGCCTGATGAAGTGCCTTCTAAAATCAGCTGCATGAGCACTTTGTCAAATATAGAGCCGTGATCGACATTCCTACAGGCTCTCATGATCGTCTCATAAACTCAACAAATCACATTAGCAAAATAGCAGGAGTCTTAGCACATCCAAACGATAAATAGAGGGATTTGTTATAATTGTTGGAATAATCATGTGACCCATCACTTCTATTCTTTTCTATTCTATTCTGCATAGATCACTAGTGACTATTTTGTACTACAAATACAAATAGTCTCCAGTTACAGGGCGTATACTGTAATCTCTGCGCTATTAAAGATATTATCATAAATGTTTCAGTTATGAAAAGTAGTTGATTAGATGAGCCATATTTAAAAAGCATATGCGCATCTGCTGAATTTCTATTAATGCAGCGATAATAACTTGTAGCTGTTATATTGCATGACTACTTGCCATAAGAATTGTATTTGATTTGGTATTATTATGATTTCTACCTTTCAAATGTTTGAGATCTGTAATTTAAAAAAAAATAATTTTTAATGTTCTTGAATGAAGTCTCTTCTGCTCACCAATGATGCAAATATTTGAGCAAAAGTACAGTAAAAACAGTAATAATTTGAAATATTTTTTACAATTTAAAATAACTGTTTTTAATGTGAATATATGGATGTCATTAAAAAGGGATAAATTACATTTTACGTCCAGTGATGAAAAACTGAATTTTCAGCATTGCTCCGTCTTCAGTGTCACATGATCCTTCAGAAATCATTCTAACATGCTGATTTGCTGCTCAAGATACATTTATTATTATTATCAATGTTGTTGCGCTGCTTTATTTTTTGTGTAAACTGTGATTTCTATGGTTTTCAGGATTTGAATTTGAAATGGAATTTGAATTTGATGAATAGAAGAATGGTCAAAAGAACTGCATTTATTTGAAACTGAGTTTTTTGTAACATTTTTAAGAAAAGTTTTTGTCACTTTTGATCAATTTAATGCATCATTACTTAAATAAAACTATTAATTCCTTTCAATCAATCAATCAAAAAAATGTTACTGACCTTTAACTTGAATGAATCTTTTGAATGCATCCTATGTCTTATATATTGCACATATTGTCATTTACTGAAATGCAGAGGCAATACAGTGTTTAAAGCATGTGAGGCTGATGTTTGTTTGTTATGTGTAGATTTCAGGTGCGTCAGTGGAGGAGACGCTGGTGGATGAAGTCATTGTGTCTATTCTACGTGTGGTGGTTCATAAACCAGCTCTCTACACCTGTCAGGCTACTAACCAGCACAGCGGAGGAGCCAACACCGTCAAAGCCACAGCCAGAATAACTGTCTCAGGTGAGCTAAAGCACTGATTCCTATTGATTCCTACTCCCTAAAAGTCCCCAAATGTCCAAGTGGGAAACATCTTGGGGGGGGGGGGGGGGGAAGTGTATTTTCCCACAAATTTTGTATGTATGCAAATTGTACCATATGCAAGATACACATTTCTAGTCTACCTGGTCTCATGGTGAAAACTTGCCTCTGGGAACTTTTTCACAAGACATGAAATATGTACCAATAAGTACATATCACTGTAGTTTCCAACAGAAATGAACACTAGAGGCGGTAAAACAGTGAGCACTTGTAATTGTTTTCGTACTCAGTTATGATTACAGCTCCAGATGTTTCACTTTTCGGACATAACAAGCTTGCTCTGTAGCTCAGCACAGAATTGGACTTAGGATGCGGGATCCTTGGGTACAAATCTCATCAAAAATGACTCACGATGAAAGAGCTGAAGATGAGAGATTGAAAAACAAGCTTAAACGGCATGCTTGCAATTGCTTTTTTATGTCACATTCACTTTTGTTCATACTATTGGCTAGGTTTAGGTGTAGTGCAGATGGTACATTATTTTAAAACGTCACAGAGCGTTAGACTTATAGCGACATTTGAAGTCAGAACTGCGTTGACACGTACGAAACCAACGTCACATAAAACGTACCATATATACGTTCATCTGTTCCAAGGGAAAAAAAACGAACATTCTTTTAGCGCCATCCAGTGGACATTTCACATCGAATTACGGCAGTACGTATTTCGCATCTTGCGAAAAAGTTCCCAGAGGTACGTTTTCATGAGACCAGGTTGTTTCTAGTAATTGTGCAGTTAATTCGCATATTTTATTTTCAGAAAGTTTTGAAATAATTTTCCTTTCCTCAAATCTGTCACTACCGCAGTGGTTCTCTAACTTTTTTGGTCACGCCCCCCTTTAAAGCTATAAAAAAAATCAGAATAACTGTTATTCTCTCTGTGATTTTTTTGTGTGTTTCGTGCTGTCCACTACCAGCGTTTTAAGGCATAGGACACACACACACACACACAAACACACACGCACGCCTTTCCTCCTCAACAGTCACATTAAACACCGTGTCTCCACTGGACGTGAGCGTTGCGTCACGACAAAATACAGTGGACGCTATCTACATTGGATGGGCGCAACGCAACACGACAAATCGCCAACATCAAACTGATGCCTCGTTCTATTTATGATGTACTGACAAAAAGTTAAAATGGTCTTCAGCCTTTGCTTTGTTACGTCCAGTGTAGACAGCCTCTAGCTGTTGTGACGCGGCATGTATGACTTTTACTTTAAATTGTGCTTTATGCTGGATAGTATTTATTTATCCTGAGTTGTTCAAATCATAGTAATCGAATACAGTTTTAATGATAATTAAAATATGAAACGGTAATAACTGTGTGGAATTTTTATCATGATTTATCGTCAAACCGGTAATTTTTCCATCCCTACTTGATATATGTCACAGTACTAGATCACACAGTCAGTGTACCAAGTTACCACTGGAGTGTATTATTGTAAGGCTGTGATGTCACCAGTCCTAATGTTTTAGCAAAATCAATTTGAAATGCTTCTGTTAATAAAGGCCCGTGAAACAAGTCTTGTAAACACACACCACCCGCTGTGACCCACTGTTTCAGCCATATGCTTCTCTGGCCGGTCTGTGTAAATATGAAGTGACTGCTCTCTAAGTTTCAGCAGCTGCCAGTATTTCAGTCAGCTTCCCCCGTGTTTGCATAGCTGTTCTTTGCCTCCTCAAAACCCTGAAACGCATCCCTGCGCAAACATGCCCCAAATGCTGTCTTGTGCCGCTTGAGCCTTGTAAAGAACGTGCACAATACGATTAAGCAATATGGCACTGAATTATTGAATTAACTGAATAATATATGCATGTGTTGATCTTTTTATTACCAAAAAATAAAAAAGCCCCATTACACGACTTCTTATTGGTCAATGATTATTCTACAATGTCAGATATAATGTATGATGATTGCTGAAACATATTGATTGTTATTTGTGACCCTGGACCACAAAACCAGTCTTAAGTAGCACGGGTGCATTTGTAGCAATAGCCAAAAATACACTGTATGGGTTAAAATTATAGCTTTTTCTTTTATGTCAAAAATCATTAGGATATTAAGTAAAGATCTTGTTCCATGAAGATATTTTGTAAATTTCCTACCATAAATATATCAAAACTTAATGTTTGATTAGCAATACGCATTGCTAAGAACTTGATTTGGACAACTTTAAAGGCGATTTTCTCAGTATTTTGATTTTTTTGCAACCTCAGATTCCAGATTTTCAAATAGTTGTATCTGACAAATATTGTCCTGTCCTAACAAACTATATATAAAAGGAAAGCTTATTTATTCAGCTTTCAGATGATGTATCAATCTCAATTTCAAAAAAAATGACTCTTATGACTGGTTTTATGGTCTAGGGTCACATTTGTTTCTTATGGAAGTGGGATCCAAAAAGAAAGCACACTGATTCTTCTATGAAGTAGGATCTTCAGTCCTGTCACATTAAAATCAGGAGGGCTGTTAAACTTCACACCTGCTGTATCTCCAGAAAGACCCCCGTGTTCTGTGTGTGTCCGTGTCTCATTCACACAAGCACTGCGTCACTGAAGCATGGTCAGGCCTGCAGGGTGGATGTGTTCCTCTCTGACATTAAGCAGATATTGTTTGTGCTCTTCTCTCTTCTTGGGTCTGTTTCTGGTGGTGGATTCTGGATCCTGTAACTTTCCCATAGAATGGAGGTAAGAATGTATTTTGCATCTTATTAAGTGGCACTTTAACATGACCTGTGGATGTGTTTTCTCTATAACTGCATAAATCTTGCAAAATCTTTTAAAAACTTATATGGGTTTCACCCCAAAATCAAAAGAAATTTAGCCATTATTAAATCATTATTTGCATGATTGTTAAACACATTACCTTGCACATTTTTCACAGTAATGCAAAGAATGCCTAAGTTTTAATTAACTATATTGTAGAAAAATATATACATTTGTAACGATCGGCCTTATCGGAAGATGTCACAATAATTAAAAGGGGTCAGATTAAACTGTGTGAGGTAAAATAAGTGTTTTAAAAAGATGAGACAACAACAAAAGTAAAAGGAATAAATAGTGTATTTACATATTGCACAAGGAACTTAAAACAACACAATAAAACTAGAATAACTTAGGCTGTTAAAAGTAGATTGTCCATGTGAATCGTACCCTAAAACAGTCCTTAAGAATCCTAATGTGTTGAAGTCCCAAGGTAAAAGTGTCCACCGGTGTATATACAGTCCAAAGAAAGTGATTATCCAAGATGGGTGAATTTCTGGAATGGTAAGTCCTGAGGTAACTCCACAATCCAGCTGGTGCAGTCCTTTGGTCAGTGACCCTGATTGTTTAACATGCTGCTTGCTTTATACTGGTCTACTTCCTGATTCCTGTCATGTGACTGATCACATGACAGGCAGACCCAAGAACATTTAAAGACATACACACAAAATAATTAAGAGGATTAAAATGGCTAAGACAACATGTAAAACCATTAAAACTCAAATATATAGGTATAAAACCATCTTAATACATATTGAGCGGTATAAAACATGTGTCTTTGTGTGACAGTGTCACACATTATTTAAAATATATAGAGTAGAGAATATGTGTGACTATCTTAATAGCCTCAATTTGCATCATTTTCTTTATTTAAAGTAGTATTTATTTAACTTTTTAGGGTGATTGTTTTGGGTTTTAGTGTTTAAGGATTTTTATCCATCCGTCCGTCCGTCCGTAAAAAAAGTCAAAATACTGAGAAAATCAGCTTTAAATTTGTTTAAATTAAGTTCTTAGCATTGCATATTACTAATCAAATTAAGTTTTGATATATTTACAGTAGGAAATTTACAAAATATCTTCATGGAACATGATCTTTACTTAATATCCTAATGATTTTTGGCATAAAAGAAAAATCGATAATTTTGATTGCTACAAATATACATGTGCAAGACTGGTTTTGTGGTCCAGGGTCATATTTTACTAAAATTCAGTGTTGGCAGTGAATCATGTTACTCATCACTCAATATGACGTCATCTTTTGACTGAGAGCTATGCAAATACAACTGATAAGAAACCTGCATATTATAAAACAAATGAAAGGTAGATCTCAATGTGTATTGCGTGACTCAAGAAGTCAGTCCGAAGTTTTTCAAAACTTTGTGCGTTTACGTTGAGGGGAGCTGTTTCACTGCAAAGAGCCACTCAAATTGAGTCGATATGTCTCTGTTGACTGAAATGATAAATGCAAACATACACATGTGCTGGATAATGCAGTACACTGCCACTGTAAAACCAGACACGCCATATGGTCTAAGTTACACATGAACTTAAATAAACCCAGCTATTATCCGACAGTTCAGATTCAGCATCTGGATGCAATTAGAGCGAAGTTACACAGAATTAACTAATTGTGAGAACTGCACTTTATTCCTGCCAGTTTTGCAGTCTGTACATGAGTCAGCACACAGTCATGAGACACAGTCATGTATGGAAGCCTTGAAGGGACATCTTTATGTAACTGGAGCCTTTTTTCTGTTTAGTAGAAGTCAGTGTTGGAGGGCAAAGTTACTCTTTGACAATTTACAAACTCATAAACATAAAATCTCATAAACACAATTTGCTATTATTTCTGAACAGAGGAGAGCTGTTATATTTCAAAACCATCACAATAAAGAGTTTTATCTGGCATACAGTTAAATAAATGTACATTGAAGGAGGGAGCCAAGTCATATATTGGGGCCAAAATATTTAAATGTGCTCTTTTCACTTCAGCATGCTTTTTAAAAGAATTCTTAATACGGAAATAATATATTTTAAAATAATATACTGAAGTGTGAACTGAATGTATTTTTTTGGACAATTCCATTTTATTTGCAATTATTAAACACAATTAGCGGAACTTTAGAGTGCTTAACATCTTCTGATAAGGCCAAATGTTACATATGGACTTAAGGACTTAAACACATCTTTATGTGTAATTAAAAAAAAAAAAAAAAAAAAAAATATATATATATATATATATATATATATATATATATAATTATTAGAATTAAATGCTGTACATGTGCTTCACTGTTAAAATAGTGTATGTCTTCAAAGCATTTGAAAAGATTATTAAAACATTTAAAATGTACTTTCAAATTTTAAATTTGATATTATTACAAAAAAAGCATCTCTGTTAAGAAACAGTCAAAAGTACAAGTATCATTTGATTAATAATTATTATTTTATCTGCAAGTACATTTTTTAAATATACTTTTAATATTTGAAGTACACCTGGGTTATTATTGTTTACTAAATCTAAAACTAAAACCATTAAGAAAATCATTACTTGAAATAAAATAAGCATACTTGAGCTATTTGCCAAGCCAACATATCTTTTTTATTTTAAGTTGAAATAAATAAATAAATCAACAAAAAATGCTAATTTATTAATGACTAAAATACTAAAATTACTAAAATAACCCTAAATTACACTACAAATACACTGAAGCGCACTTCTTTTCAAAAGAGTTGACCATTGAACAGCACATGCATAAACAACAGCCTATAGCAGCCACCCAGAATGCCTTTGCCACCATGCAGCCTGAAAAAACCACACAGAACACCCATGTGTTTAATGTTGCATTGTGATGTCCTATCTGATTTAGACTGTACAAAGGCAGCGCTGGCTACTGCAGCACATACAGAGGCGACGTGTGTCGAAATGTGCTCCGTCGGGACGCGCTGGTGTTTTTCAACTACTCTCTACCGAATCCGGAGGACGCACAGGAATACCTGGCCCAGAGCGCATGGGGGGAGATGGACGGGGTGAGCTCATTCTGCAGGCCTGCTGCCAGATCACTGCTATGCCACGCCACCTTCCAGGACTGCAACCCGTCTGGCCTCGGACCAGCACCCAAACCCATCTGCAGGTAATGGATATGTGCTGATACCATGCAGAATATACCTTTATAACAGAAAATATACAGTAAACAAGAAGAAGCCAAAGAGTATGAGTAATTCTTTGTTGCCTGGATCAAATTTCCTAACATTGCATCAGAAAGTGCACATCTTTACTGAACAGGAAACAGCACTGGTGAGCTGTGAGACATGAAGCTGTTCACAGAACGACAACTGGATAAATTAGTTATAGATTCTGTGTTTTGATGAATAGATGACCTTTATCTTTTATTCAGTACAGTTATTCAGTATGTCACATATAATAACTTTTGGAATGTAATTGATTGTCCATTAAAACAAACAAACAAACAAACAAAAACATAAAAATGATCTTTTTAAAATATATCTTGAAATTTCAGCTTTTCCATCACAGGAACAGATTATCTAGCAGTTGTTATCTAGCAGTTTCTTAAAAGAACAGAAAAGAAAAGAAAAGAAAACAAACAAACACAAAAAATGACAAAGCTCATTTTATATACTTTTTAAATAATTTTAAATTCATTCGGTTAATTTATTATTCAATTAAATTTATTTATTACTATTAATTTATATTATATGCTGAGGTAGAAACTACGGTGGCCCAGTAGTGCACAACACAACGAAATCTCCACAACACAATAAACTCTCCACAACACAGCAGAGACAAGCCAAAACACAATGAAATTAGCACAACACAACAGAAACAAGCCACAACACAACAGAAACAAGTTGCAAAACACAACGGAAACAAGACACAACACAACGGAAACAAGCCACAACACAACGAAATTAGCACAACACTACAGAAACAAGCCACAACACAACAAAATTAGCACACAACAGAAACAAGCCACAGCACAACAAAACTAGTACAACACAACAGAAACAAGCCACAACACAACAGAAACAAGTCGCAAAACACAACGGAAACAAGACACAACACAACAGAAACAAGCCGCAAAACACAACGGAAACAAGACACAACACAACAGAAACAAGTCGCAAAACACAACGGAAACAAGACACAACACAACAGAAACAAGCCGCAGCACAACGAAATTAGCACAACACAACAGAAACAAGCCGCAAAACAAAACAGAAACAAGTCACAACACAACAAAACTAGCACAACACAACGGAAACAAGCCACAACACAGCAAAATTAGCACAACACAACAAAATTAGCACAGCACAAGAGAAACAAGCCGCAACAAAACAGAAACAAGTCACAACACAACAACTAGCACAACACAACAGAAACAAGCCACAACACGATGGAAACAAGTCGCAACACAACGGAAACAAGAAACAACACAACAAAACTAGCACAACACAACGGAAACAAACTACAGCACAACGAAATTAGCACAATACAACAGAAATAAGTCACAAAACAACGGAAACAAGCCACAACACAACGAAATTAGCACAACACAACAGAAACAAGCCACAACACAATGGAAACAAGTCGCAACACAACGGAAACAAGAAACAACACAACAAAATTAGCACAGCACAATGGAAACAAGCCACAGCACAACAGAAACAAGAAACAACACAACAAAATTAGCACAGCACAATGGAAACAAGCCACAGCACAACAGAAACAAGAAACAACACAACAAAATTAGCACAGCACAATGGAAACAAGCCACAGCACAACAGAAACAAGAAACAACACAACAAAATTAGCACAGCACAATGGAAACAAGCCACAGCACAACGGAAACAAGAAACAACACAACAAAATTAGCACAGCACAATGGAAACAAGCCACAGCACAACAAAATTAGCACAACACAACAGAAACAAGTCAGAGCACAATGGAAACAAGCCACAACACAACACAACAGATACAAGCACCAACACAATGGAAACAAGTCGCAAAACACAGCGAAATTAGCACAACACAGTGGAAACAAGACACAAAACAATGAAATTAGCTCAACACAACGGATACAAGCTGCAACACAGAGAAATTAGCACAACACAATGGAAACAAGCCGCAACACAATGAAATTAGCACAACACATCGGAAACAAGCCGCAACACAACAAAATTAGTACAACACAATGGAATCAAGCTGCACAACACAACGGAAACAAGTCACAACACAATGAAATTAGCACAACACAACAGAAACAAGTCGCAAAACACAGCAAAATTAGCACAACGGACACAAGTCACAACACAATGGAAACAAGTCGCAACACAACAGAAACAAGCCTCAAAACAACTAAATTAGCACAACACAACGGAAACAAGCCGCAACACAACAAAATTAGTACAACACAATGGAATCAAGCTGCACAACACAACGGAAACAAGTCACAACACAATGAAATTAGCACAACACAACAGAAACAAGCCTCAAAACAACTAAATTAGAACAACATAATGTAAACAAGTTGCAACACAACAAAATTAGCACAACACAATGGAAACAAGCTGCAAAACAATGGGAACAAGCCACAACATAATGGAAACAAGCCGCAACACAACGAAATTAGCACAACACATCGGAAACAAGCTGCAACACAGCGAAATTAGCACAACACAATAAAAATATAGTCCTATGCAGAGATTTTGTTGTGTTGCGCACTACTGGGCCACCGTAAGAAACAAGTGTATTTATATTATATTGTGAACATACATATTTGTATTATATTGTGGAATTTTTTTAAAATAGTGAAACAATTTTAAAATAATCATTTTTATTTGAAATAGACAAAATAAATAAAAAATAAAAAAAAATCAAGTGTAGTCTACTTTTCAAATACAATATGACATGATTTTCCTTAGGCACAGAAATGGCACCACATACAAAAAAGACCCATAGTGCTATTTAGTAAGTAGTCATTTAGTAGATGCTTTTACCCAAAGCAAGTCACAGTAGTGGAGCAGCTTGAGGTTTGCTCATCATGCTTGAGCAAACAATGGTGGTTGACCCAGAAACCGGCAAGTTTTTAAAAACTAGCCCTAAGCTTTAACCACTAAACCACCCAAGCTATATATACATATTTCTTCATACACTGTGCTGTTGTGTCACAGGGAGCACTGTCTCACAGTGAAAGAGCTATACTGTTATAAGGAGTGGCATTCTGCAGAGGAAAGATCTCATCGAGGGTTCCCACATAGCATCATTCTCCCAGAATGCACCTCTCTACCCAGCCAACAAGCAGACCCATCCTCATGTACAGCAGTTCCTTTCGTTGGTAAGCATGACACGCTATTATATAAACTTATATTTTCCTGTAGGGGGCAATCCGGCTCAATCTTTGCTTAGTTCTGAAAATCCTGTGATATTTTGGGGCTGTTTGTCAATGATGTTCATAAGCATCCGTTCTGTGAAAACAATGGGTGTCAGTGGAAAAAATGCCACATATGGTTCTTGCCAGGACAATGCTGTAGATTTGATTTGTTTATGTGAAATGCCTCATGAAGAATGTGAGGACAGCAAACCTGTAGATGGACAAGCTTAGGGCTGTTTATTGCCAAAGCATGTGAGGAAGAATCAGTTGGGGAGGTTGGACAGTTGAGTAAATATTCCAATCTAAAAGTTTCCATGCCATGTTTGCAAGCTGTTGTCTTGCTCATGGAGTGGCAAAATTTAGTGTGAAACAGCAATGAAATGATAATTATATACTGCAGGAGAGTGACAATTATGTTGTATCTTCTAGAAACCTGCAAGACGACAAAAAAAAAAAAAAATCAATAACTAAAGTTAATGAGTGAAATGAATAAATAAATGAAAAACACACTATTTTTGTGTTATACAGATCTCAATAAAGACCAAGTTACAAGTAAGTGAGAATTTATTTTCTTCATGGATGGTGGGGTCTAACAACTGGAGAGATATAGAGATTTATTTTTATTTACACTTGCATGTGAACTGCTTTGTGTAAAAACAAACAAACAAACAAAAAAAAACAAAAAAAACAAAAAACAAAAAACAAACAAACAAAAAAAAAAAAATATATATATATACTAATTTCATTTTAATAATTAATAATAATTTATATTATTTTTATTAGACGATTTTAAATTAGCAAAAACAGATGCATGTTTATTAAGAGACCTTTGGATTCCAGTTTGCATTAAACTGCAATAATGATCATAAAAGCACACATTTCAGTATATTTGACTATCTACAGTTTATATATTCTTTAGCCACATGTTACAATGACAAAGGAAGATTTTACCAAGGAACTCACAACATGACAGCATCTTCCATTCCCTGTCAGCGATGGAACCAGCAGGTAAATGTTTGTTTTAAAGTCAGCATAAGATCAAAATCGACAAATAAATGTACCTATACTCTAATTTTGTGCAATTATTTAATGCATTTTTTTTTCTGAAGAAAGTTTTTCCTTCATAATATTAATTCAAATTGTAATAGACTTGTTCTGTCTCCTATTCAGGGAAAATCATGTTAGCTAGTAGCTAGACAAGTAGCTAGTTATTTAGCTTTAGATTACTGTTGTACGTAATGGAGCCTGTCTAACATTTGACAATGGTTAATGCAGTAAGGTAATAAATGTTATGACAATAATAGCAAATTACAATAAATTTGACAAAGATATGCTACTGGCATACAGTATGTTAAGATGCTTTTTTAAACTCAAAACAGCATTAAGTTACAGTATTGAGCAAAAGATTAGATTTGTACATATTAATAAACAAATATGCATTTCAACATGCTATCATATTCCCCTGTGGCTATAATGAAATATACTTTTTTTTAATGTCCCTATCCTCAAACAATAACCTACCCCTAAACAATTCAAATGCTGCACGTTGGCATACACTCAGTGACCTTCAAAATATATGTACACAGGAAACAAATGTTTTTACAGCAAAAACAATGGAGAGTCAATATACACAAATCCAGAGGTTTCCTTTGAAATGAAGTTTTGAATAGAGAAGATTTTGTCTCTTTTCAAAATAGTGTGGAAAAGTTTAATGCATGCGACGGGTTTCAACCTGGCAGTGCTGGAAATATCTAGAAATATTGAATTTAGCCCCATAGGTTTGAGTTTCTTGGTTGACCGCTCTCTTTTTATCCCGTTCAGGATCCCCATCAACATAGACTTTCTGTAGATGTGATTCCTGAGTTGCGAAATGCGGAAAACTACTGTCGTAACCCAGGCGGAGAGAGTGACAGGCCATGGTGCTACACCACAAACCCTAATGTACGCTGGGAGTATTGCCTGGTGCCCAAATGTGGAGAAGGTATATAAATGCACACCTGACTAAGAAATAAGATGAATCAGAACAAAGCTAATCCTAGATTTTCAGCTAACTATGAAATAAAAACCAAAAGCTGTTCCAAACCATCTGCCTCAACATTATTTTTCTTTTCCTCAGTTATGAGCGTGAAGACTGCACCCTCAATTACAAAACCGGTCCAGATATACCCACCTCCTCCTGTGTCTACAGCCTACTCAATGAGCGTTATCATCTTCATCATTTCTGGCTTCGCTGGTGCGGCCTTCTTTACCATACTCATCCTTATGTGCCACAGACGAAAGAAAATGTGGCAAAAGAGGAAAAGGTGAATAATTGTCTCATTTAAGTCATATAGTCTCTCAGTACGATTACCTGCACTGGTAAAAGTTGATGGCTCAGACCTTTATAAAGTGTGTATGCATTGGTATCAACCTGGAACAACATTCCTATTAAACCAGGGGCATCCAAACTTGGTCCTGAAGGGCCAGTGTAGCTCCAACTTGCCTCAACACACCTGTCTGGAAATTTCTTGCATGCATAGTATGTTGATTAACATGTTCAGATGTGTTTAAATAAGGTTGTAGCTAAACTTAAGACACCGGCCCTCCAGGACCAAGTTTGGAGACCCCTGTATTAAACAATCATAGTCCCAATCCCAAATCTAACCCTAGCAGGACACATAATTTAAATCAGTGGTTCTCAATTCCAGTCCTTTACATACCACTGCTCTGCAGATATTCAGTGTTTGGAAGGTTGCTTTGAAAATGTAATAGATTACAGATTACAAGTTACCCTATTTAAAATGTAATAAGTAGTGTAACTATTACAATTACTTTATTAAAGTAATGTAACTGATTACATATGATCACTTTTTGATTACTTTTCTAAATTTCTAGCAAAGGTTTTTAACTGTTCATCATTTTCAAACATTTAAAGCAGGCAGGGTTAATCTTATAGTAGTACACAACACTGATTACTGTCAGACTTTCAAAATCCTTCATCACTTGAATTAAGATTGTAATAATTTATTTTTGAAACACAGCCACCACAAGATCAGACTTTAGAACCTCTTTTTACTTTCCGATCGTTCTGAGGTTAAATACAGATTTAGGGCCAGATTTACTAAACAGGGCAAATTAGCGCTAGAGCGCAATTCCATAAAAGTGCTGATGGGAGGGGAAAATTCTGCGTGTGATTTACTGACAATGCGCTCATTAAAAAAACACAGACGCAGCCAGACCATTTCTATAATGACCAGTGCAATCTACCAAGAGCAGCGCAAATTACCACCTACTACCAGTAATTTGACGAGCGCAAATGCAAATCTCGTTGTGTGATTAATTTTAATACTCTTCTCCCATAAATTTTAAGTCTGGAAGGGAAACTCCTACAAATGCATATATAGTAAGGTTAGGCGCAAAAATAACTGTGTCCATTTCTTTTCAGCGCTAATTCTTCTCTGTGCGTCTTTAGTAAATGCTGACAGTACTATTTTAAAGCCAAAAGTCGTGCGAAAAAAGTGCAAGCTGTTAGTAAATCTGGCCCTTAAAATCATAAGAAATAGTTTAATAGCCATGATACTGTTTTTGAAATCAAATCTTTGTATAGCAAATATGTCAGGAAACACTGGCACCTAACATGCCCTGGGGAAAGGAAAAAAAAAAAAAGACCAGTAAAAAAAAAAAAAAGGGGCAGTCATGGCCTAATGGTTAGAGAGTCGGACTTGTAACCCAAAGGTTGCGGGTTCGAGTCTCAGGTCCGGCAGGGATTGTAAGTGGGGTGAGTGAATGTTCAGCACTCTCTCCACCCTCAATACCATGACTGAGGTGAGACCATTGAGCAAGGCACTGAACCCCCAACTGCTCCCCGGACGCCGCAGCAATGGCTGCTCTGTGCGTGTGCGCGTGTGCACTTGGATTGGTGAAATGCAGAGCACAAATTCCATACTTGGCCACAAGTCACCTCCTTTTTTTCCCTCCTCCTTAAGAAAAAAAAAACACTTAATCTTGAAAAATAAAGCATAAACATAAACTCAAGTAGGAAATAGTCATTGAATAAACGTGTCCTATTCTGTGTCCTAAACTAGAGCAATCAATGCAATTTATGAAAGAAGTCAATTAAATATGTGAGTGTGTGTGTGTGTGGAAAAAAATTCAGATGTAACCTCCTTTGTAATCATTAACATTTTCATAAGTAACTAATTTAATTACACATTTTTTTCTCAGTAACTGTAACTGATTGCAATGACATTTATTTTGTAATTAAATTACAGTACGTAATTCCATTATATGGAACTAGTTACTCCCCAACACTGAACATTTTATATGTATCGCTTATCATGTCAGACGTTTGTTGTATTCGACCATAAGTGCCCTGCGAAGTGGACTCCACAAGATATTCCGCCATGATTCCAGTTCATGAATGAAACCATGAATAAATGTTCCGAAGTGAAGTGGCGCGAGGAATGGAATTGAGAACCACTGATCTAAATTACTCTAGGCCAACCCTGCGCTTGGAGGGATACCATCCTGCAGAGTTTAGCTCCAAGAAGGTGTTCAAGGTGAAATCAAAGTGTTCAGGATGCGTTGAAATCAAAGGTGTATTGGAACAAGACTGAAACTGAAATCTGCAGGAATGTAGCTCTGCAGGAGCAGGGTTGGCTATCCCATCTCTTGGAGGTACACCATCATACAGAGTTTAGCTCCAATTCTGCTCCAACACACTTGCCTGTAATTTTCAACTAATCCTGGACATCTTGGTTAGCGAAACTCTGCAGGAAGTTGGCTCTCCTGGAGAGTTGAACACCTTTGCTGTTGGGAACTCTCACTAAAGGTGTACTTGAAATTGCTTTGGACCTTGTATTACCTAAATGATTAGCTAAATGCATCTAAACAAAACAGTTGTGCTTTTATATTCAGTAGGGTGCTGGAGATGCCTACTCTGACCACCCTCCCCTCAGAGCTCCTGCTGGACAGACTTCATCCCAACCCCATGTACCAACGACTGCCTCTCCTTCTCAACTCTAAGCTCCTCAGTCTCGAATATCCACGCAACAACATTGAATATGTCCGTGATATTGGAGAGGGGGCCTTCGGTAGGGTGTTTCAGGCAAGGTGAGAGCTACCAAATGTTACAAGCAAATGTAACACCATTGGTGCTAATGTCTGTCCTTGTTTGCCACTGTCAGTGTTTATACGGACAGTCCATCACATGGTTTCATTTGTAGGGTTTTGTCAGAGTGAACGTTTATAGTATGTGAATGATTAAGTGAACCCAGTTTTAAGGACATGGACTGAACTCTTAGAAACTCTATTGACTCATCAGACAACATAAACTGACAATGAATCAGCATGCAAAGGTTTGACGTGTACAGACCAAACAGTCATGTATTCCTGATATCAAGTATATAGAGACCCCTGAGAAGTACAGGAGTGGGTAAAATGTATACACCACATGGCTGTCTCCTGAAATAGGATCTTGGATAGGTCTAGTAAACATGTGATGTGTTTCAATATGAAACTTCCCTGTAGACACTATCGTGTGAGCGAGCCCTGCTGAGGAGGTTATTTATAGACGCCCATTAGAAAAGTGTTTACTTCTCCAGGAACACACAGGAGCCTTCAGCACAGGAAGTGCAATCTTAATGGCATTCAAAGCTGGTTCTTGAGTTAGTGCCATTGTGGTTCTGTTTCCAAAGTTTGGCATCACCATTTAAACTATTTTGAAAGGCTTTATGACTGTTTGTCAATTTGTGAAAGAGAAATCTGGTTTGAGATCAGTGAAGGTGGCCTCCCTGTTGAAAAAAAAAAACAGCATATGCTGGTTAGGTATGTTTTGAAGCATGGCAGCTGGTATGAGCTGGTCCTTAGTTGGTAATGAGCTGGTTTAAGCTGGTAATGAGCTGGTCCCGAGCAGGAGCTAGTTGCTTAGGACCAACTTAGGACCAGCACATGACCTGCTTAAACCAGTTCAAACCAGCTGCCATGCTTCAAAACATACATAACCAGCATATGCTGGGGTTTTTTTTTTCAGTAGGGCTATTACTCCTAGCCAAGAAAGTAGCTTCTCAGTTAAGCAAGTCAGACTACTTCGCCTACTGCATTATTTCAAACGCAGAGTAAAGCCCAAAGTATACTTCTTTTTTGTATGCATACGCTAGAGTATGTGTACAGTCGAACATGTAGCCTTTCAAAGTATGCTCCACTTGATATTGTGCACGAACGCTGGCGGTCGACACATGCACTCTAGAAATCCATCCATGTCCAGTGTCTGCTCTATTTTTCCCTGTTAAGTTATGACCGATAACAAATATTTTATAACTCCTTTAAACCAAAGCTGAGCTATCTCATACCCTCTCGCTCACAAGCGCTTGTCAATTCGACCGTCTGTTGTTGTTGAAGACTCCGCTATTTTGTTGTTGTTGTTCCGTCTCTTTAGTTTCGTTTTCTACTGTGAAACAACAGCCCGGGACAGTGTTGCCACCTTGTGGAAAAGCTGATTACTGCAAAATAACTTAAATGCGCATGTGCAACCTGCGTGTACAAAGTACAAAAATCAGGTGGCGCATGTACTACACGTGTACTGTTCTGATGACAAAATTCACGTCCCTCGCGTACATGTAAAAAGTGAAGTATACTTTGGGCTTAAATCTGCATAAAAACTCATAAAATGATTGATGTTCTCAGAAAATTTTAAGTAAAATTACATCGATGTGATGCAACCAAACTATAGCTACTAGTTCCCAATGTGCCTCTGTCCTTTAGAGCCCCTGGACTTTTGCCGATGGAGCCGTTCACCATGGTGGCGGTGAAGATGTTGAAGGAGGAAGCTTCAGCTGATATGCAGAATGACTTTCAAAGAGAAGCTGCCCTCATGGCTGAGTTTGATCACCCCAACATTGTCCGTCTCCTGGGTAATGTATCTCAACTGTATGCCTTCAAAGGCTTGCACCATACATCTGCTTGAGGACTTTCCTAAAATGAACCACATCTGCTTCCTATTACACGTATGTCCTTTCCTCAAGGGTACCACACAATCGAAAAAGCCTTAAAATAGCTTGACTTATCCATTTCAGAGTTGACCCAGTGTGTAACCCTGGATCAGTCCCCTCTGTGGCATTCCGGAACCAGATTCAATGCCTCGACCCAGTGTTAGAATAACAGAAGGATATTTTTGGTGAGGTATCAACTGTTGAAAGTGTAACTAAGCCTGTCGTTTGTGTATCTGTCATGCAGGAGTCTGTGCGGTGGGGAAGCCCATGTGTCTCATGTTTGAATACATGGCCTACGGGGACTTGAATGAATTCCTGCGACGGCGCTCTCCAACCCAGCAGCCCAGTCTAAGTCGGGATACCTTGACGTGCAGCAGTCTCGTGTCAGAACCTGAGCGTTACCCACCCCTCAGCTGCCTGGAGCAGCTCTCCATTTCCAAACAGGTGGCGGCAGGAATGGCGTACTTGTCGGAACGCAAGTTTGTCCACCGTGACCTAGCTACCCGCAACTGTTTGGTAGCTGAAAACCTGGTTGTGAAAATTGCGGATTTTGGTCTCTCGCGCAACATCTACGCAGCTGATTATTACAAAGCCGGTGAAAATGACGCCATCCCGATTCGCTGGATGCCACCCGAGTCTATCTTCTACAACCGCTACACCAGCGAGTCAGATGTGTGGGCTTATGGCGTGGTTTTATGGGAAATCTTCTCATATGGCATGCAGCCATACTATGGCATGTCCCATGAGGAGGTCATCTACTATGTAAGGGATGGAAATGTGCTTGCCTGTCCAGAAAACTGCCCACAGGAGCTGTATAACCTCATGAGCTTGTGTTGGAGCACTCATCCCACTGACCGGCCTAGTTTCGCCAGCATTCACCGCATCCTGGAAAGAATGCATGACCAGATGCTCAAATCTGGCCTTTCTTGAGGATCTCTAAAGATGCAGTTCAAAGAAGCTCCAATCCTTAAGAAACTCATTAGAATCCCAAAGAACCCTGAGGGATCTTGAAGAAGGACAAAACATTTTAAGGTATCCACAAGAGCTAAAGACTTTACAGAGTCCTGACAAACCTTTGAGTGCCCACAAATACTCAAGAACCCAGAGGAACATTGAGGAAATGATTGAAAAGGCTCACACACCTTAAGGAATACTGATCCCTCAAACTCTTTGAAGATGACTGAAAGATCTCAATTGTTCTTTTTCAATGACACAGATGTACGGCAGACATCAGACGAGTGTTAGTCAAGGTTTGATGTGATTCATATTAGTAATGAAGGTTAACATCTAATCAGGTGGATGTAGTGCAGTCACTGCAAGAATCTAGACTGAAATCTCTGCAAGCAGAGACATACAGTATAAATGCCTGATATTTGTACTTTTTGTCATTTTTGGATCTATTTTTAGTTAAATTCTGAGAGTCTGTTAGTAATGTTCTTAGAAGAAGTTAATTCTAGAAGATGCTATAATGCTTCAAGTTCACAAAACGTTGTCATTGTTTAGACTCTAAATTATGGACAAACCCAGTGATTGGGTTGTTTTAACCCAGCGGTTGGGTTAAATGTTTAACTCAACCTTCTGGGTAGTTTTATTAATAAGTTGAATAAATAATAATTAAATAATAAGGACCATTTTTTTAAAACTGCTTATTAATTAATGCTCACCTTTTGATTATTGCTGATGTGTCTGATTTTTAATTCATGACCCATTTTGGGTTCATTTTAAGCCAGCCATATAGTAATTTTTAAACAATAGTTGAGTTGAATAAAACCACCCAGAAGGTTGGGTTAAACATTTATCCCAACCGCTGGGTCAAAACAACCCAGTTGCTGGGTTTGTCCATATTTTCCCCAACGCTGCATTGTATTTAACCCAGCATTTTTTTTTAGAGTGAATTGTAATTTAAAACATTTATGTAGAATAGCTTATTCCAAAGTGGCACATTATCACTTTATTATTTTATGTTGTAACACAAAAGTTTTGTTAATTTCTTTCTCGTTCATTGATATTCCAAGACAAGATGTTTCTTTGTGTGTTCTCAGTTATATTTGTGAGTGAAAAAATTGTTGAGAAGTGTATGTAAAGTATTTTGAACAATTTCTTAAGATCATGTCTCATAATTCATTCAAATTTAATTGGTATGAATTCTATGCACATTATCATAAATTGAGACAAAGACATCTGCTTAAAATCCACTTTCAATCATTTATCTGTTTGATGGTCCCATATACACTACCAGTCAAAATCATCTTCTTTTTTATGACTAGTTTTCACATTTTATAACAACAAACAATAAAACCTATGAAAATGAAGTATGGGTATTATGTAGCGACCAAAATGTTAAATATATCATAAATAGCATATAAGTCACCCTTTGTCTAGATTATAGTACTGCATAAACTGAAATCTTTACACATCCTGGTGCATTCTGGGATACTTTATAAACTACGTCCATGTGTACTGAACATTTCACTATCTGGTACAACTCACCCATTTCATTTTCAGTTCAATTCAGCTCAGCATGTGCAAACCTCTGACAGATATTTCGATAAAATCTCAGAAAAAAAATGCTTTGGGAATTAGTTATTATACACACATAGCATGACTCTTTTTTTAGTGTTATTATTATGTCATTATTGTATTATTACACAATTTTGACCAGCTCTGTTAATATAGTGGTTTCATTGGCTATATGAATCGATGTTGGATATGACTTGCTTGAAATAAAACTATTTATTAAATTTCCCTTGTTGTTGTCTTGAAAACATTTTTGTAAATAAACACACCAATCCACAATACAAAAAGCAACATTCATGGTATATAAGTAACTGTCAACATCAAAATGATTAAATGTTTTAATATAAGGAGGTTATTAATAAACTGGTCCAGTCTACTGGACACGTTTTTAAATGTAAAATTGTGGCTTGCTTCGGGTAGCAGGCAGGGGGCAGTGTTACATCACAGGAAGTAAAAGGACCTCATGGAGCCTGATTTATGACACTACCTTTCTCTGCATTTGAGCTGGTTTTTGCTGTGAGCATTCAAAACAGGAACTTGCTGAGACAGTATTAAATCACGCTGGCATTTAATGAAGAGAGATGAAGGATTTACTTTCAACGTGTGTGGGACTGTTTCTCTATTCCAGCATTTAATTCATCATCTCAGAATGTCGGGCCACATCTGATAATCCTAGAAATACATTGTCTTTGCCATGAGTTTTTAACTGTTATAGAAACCTCAAGGAGTAAGCGAGGCAAAACCACAGATGTCTCAATAGCAGTAGGCCAGGAAAAACAAGTGACGAATGGATTCACGAGCCGTGGCTCCTGCCAGCACGTTTGGAAGACGGAGAGGCCACAACACAACCGAGCGGCTGAATTTGGGCCTAAGTGATTTCTATTCAAACCGTACACTCTCTCTGACCCTTGTGATGTAACTTGGAGAAAAACACCAAATTTCTGATCACCCCACAAGACACTTAAAAAAGCTGATACTTTCTTCATATAATACAAAAAAAAAAAAAAAGCCCTATTGAAATTGGATAGGATAATGGATTCATAAGGGAGAAATAGAACTAATTTAATTATTCTGTTCAGCCATTAAGGAAAAAAGAAAAGAAAAGAAAAGAAAAGAAAAGAAAAGAAAGTAAAATAAAATAAAATAAAATAAAATAAAATAAAATAAAATAAAAAGTTTAATTCCCAAATATATTTATTTTGACATTTTATTTATTATTATTATCTTTAATATAAATTCCATATTGTCCTTTTTTTCATAATGTTTTATATTGTTCATAAAGGAGAAATAAAATAAATTTCATTATTCTGTTCAGCGATTAAGAAATAGAATAAAATAAAATAAAATAAAATAAAATAAAATAAAATAAAATAAAAAGTTTCATTCCCAAATTATTTTATTTTGATGTTTTATTTTGTATTTTTTAATATAAATTCGAAACTGTCCTTTTTTCATAATGTTTTGTATTGTTCATAAAGGAGAAATAGAACAAATTTCATAATTCTGTTATAAAATAAAATAAAATAAAATAAAATAAAAAGTTTAATTCCCAAATATTTTTATTTTGACATTTAATTTATTTATTGTCCTTTTTTTCATAATGTTTTGTATTGTTCACAAATGAGAAATAGAACAAATTTCATTATTCTGTTCAGTGATTAATGAATAAAATAAAATAAAATAAAATAAAATAAAATGTTTCACTCCAAAAATATTTTTATTTTTGCTACTTTGTTGTTTTTTATATATATCTATATCTATATCTATATCTATCTATATCTATATCTATATCTATATATATATATATATATATATATATATATATAAATTCTATACTGTCCTTTTTTCATACTATTTTATATTGTTCATAAAGGAGAAATAAAACAAATTTCATTATTCTGTTCAGCGATTAAGAAATAAAATAAAATAAAATAAAATAAAATAAAAAGTTTCACTCCCAAATATTTTTATTTTTATTTTTTAAAATATAAATTCCATACTGTCCTTTTTTTCATAGTATTTAGTATTGTTCATAAAGGAGAAATAAAACAAATTCCATTGTTCTGTTCAGCGATTAAGAAATAAAATAAATAAAAATTTTAATTAAATTTAAATTAAATTACAATTTTTAAAAAAGTTTCAGATGTTTATTTTAATATTTTTGTGTTTTTTCATATATATTTCATACTGTTATTTCTTATACTGTTTATTTATTTAGTGGTAAATTATGTTAATGATACGTAATGCTACTGAAATGGTAAAACTGTATAATTTAGAAGTGTTTCATTTAACAGTCTACTTCATAAATTTCCTTAAAAATTAAAATGGACTCTAAGATAAAAACTGTTAATACTGAAATAGAGCTAAAATTATTTAATTAATTAATTAATATATGTAACATGTCAGATCATTTGGTCTTAATTGGCAAAGTTTGAGTGCATATTGAGATATTTTTGAAATGTTGAGACATTGGGATCTTATAAATTCTAGTGGAGACATGTGAGCTTACTAGGGTCATATTCTCAGGAGAAAGCAGGAAACCACAATGACCTGCGAGTCTCCTTTTGATCGTCATCTAATCTCACTGCTCTCTAGGAATAACAACCGAGATACTGATGAGATCCTATTTGTGATTTTCTATTCTATTGCTAAAGCTATATTCTTTAATTCAGATTCTGTCTAAACCATCACAAGCCAGATTTCGGTCTTTCTTGGAGTCTGACACAGGGTCTTTGAGTGAAAGGGTGGAGTATTATAAACCTGGGAAGTGGACAGTAGGTTGACTGTTGCCATTTTGGTTCCTGTTTATTTTGGGCTTGAGAGCACAACTTAGTACAGCCGTGGTCTCCGACATTTCAGAATAGTAGTACTTGTATTTTGTAGTAAAAGCTTATTGAATTCCTAGGGCACCACTCTGCCAATCTGTTCTCAGATTCATATTATTGTTGATAATACAATTAAAAAAGTGTGCTTTAGCATACTTTAAAAAAGTAGGGATTTTTTTTTAAGCTGGTTTAATGTAATTCAAGTCAAAATGACTTGAACAATTAAGTTGATTATACTTAAAAATTAAGGCAGAAACATGACTTGAAATAGGTGGAATTTATTTATTTGTTTATTTAAGTTAATGTATTATATTATTTGTATTTTTTTATTTACTTCTAAGATTTGAAGTACAGTAAAAGTGCTCATTCACTACTGAGCTTCTTTATGTCAAATCTAAATATTTGGTAACACTTTAGATTAGGAAACAGATATTTACACTAGTAAGTGAATATTTGAGTTATTTACTTGTTTATCTGTAAGTTTTTTTTTTTTTTTTTTTTTTTTTTTACAGTAAAAGTGCACATTCAGTACAATTAAGCTTCTTTTTTTTTCCAAGGACAAATCATAAAATAATGTGAAATTAAATATTTGGTAACACTTTAGATTAGGGAACACATATTCACTAGTTTCCCCCTCAATAAACTCCTAATTTGCTGCTTAGTAATAGTTAGGTAGTTCTTAAGTTTAAGTATGGAGTATGGTTAAGGGATCTAAACTATGGCCGTGCAGAATAAGGCATTAATATGTGATTTTTAAGTACTAATTAACAGCCAATATGCTATTAATATGCATGTTAATAATCAAATAGCAAATAGTGAACAATGTTCCCTAATCTAAAGTGTTACCAATTATCTGAACTAGTAGTTTTAGACAATTGGATCTCAATGTACTTTACATTCAAACACTGTTCTCCCTCACAGCTTCATGATAGCTGTCTGAGAAACTCCATGTCTACTATCATACATGACTAAAGAGTAACACAAACACGGAGGAATTCCGACCCCAGCTGCTCTGGTTTATAGACTTGGCCGTGTCCGAGCAAAAACTGAAGTCCAATTGTCCTGTGGAATCTCTCTGGCCGTATGTTTAACATACCAGGCATTTTCACGATTGTTTTACAGATATAACACACGTTCCTTATAGCGGCCAAAAATGAGGGCACCGAGGGTCTGTTTTTATAGTTCTTGTAGATTAGTGACATCAGCTTTGACCGAGTAATATCCCCATCACTCATCAGCTCGATCTGAACATGAGGATTTCCTACAGCTTTGCAGGAAATGTGGAAAACTCCATTTTGTTGTAATTCTGGAAAATATCTGTCGACTGTAAGCCATGACATTATGGGGTAATTGACACATTTTTCCTTTGCAAAAGAACAAATGAACTAAAATGTTAACATGTGTATTCTAGTAAGCCCATCATGTAAATGCAAAACAGTGAACTTTGTCAATTGAAATTAAAAATACATCTTTGGTAAATGACGCACCACATGAGGATTTGACTCATATACAGATTTATTTTAAGAAGGTTCACTAATCGAATGACATTGTTAAGTGAATGTTACCGTACAGGATTTCAGACTTCATAAGAGAGCAAGGATCTTTTCTGAAATGGTTTGCTGAAACATAAAAGGAAACTGTCATTTTTCAACCTAGAATGAACCTATGGCCCATGACCTGTCGAGCACAGCTGTCTTTTCTGGACGGACGTTATTTGGAGCACTGGAGTGCTTCAAAAGCACTTTCGCAACAGAGCGAGGCTGGAACGTTTGCTGCTCAGTTAAAGTGAAAATAAAGAGGTTTTATAGGTTGTTTTCCTGGTAAGACAAATAACATGAACAGAAACTTGCATATTTTCACTGTAAAACTTAGGAGAATGTTAGTATCGACTACTGATAATACTGATATGTTTTAGAAATATAGTATCTCATCCAAAAACTCTTCCATTTGTCTGTGTGCAAATCTTTAAATTTCAGACATATTGAAGTGGATTCATTCTCATTACACACATGGCTATTTCAAACTTGAATACACATTATAGCAATACTGTCAAAATGTCATAGGGTACAGAATACTCTTTTTAACATCTGTTTTAAACTGGAGGTTATTTCCTGAGAAACTTTCCCTCTTATGAACAATATGCCATATAAAACTGTTAATTTCACAGATGTTAGAATTATAGTATATTAAACATTACAAGTTGAACTTTCCTACAGTGGCCCGGCAAGTTTTTGAACACTTACTAGTCACACTTACTATATGAATTTTATCGTGAGAATTTAATCAACTTAATGTGATTTTAGTGAATGTGTGAAGTTAGTTCTCCTTAAATTCAGTGTCATATTTATCATTACATGTAACTTAAATGTCCAAATACTTTTTCAGGCCACTGTATGTAGTGCTAACTTTGTATATTAAAACACTTGTCCTTCCATGTTTGGCCAAATAATGTTATTTTGTATTACTCAATTAGATTTTAAAGAAGACGTTTAGAACAAAAAATATTTAAAAATAGCTATACATTGGTTCAAATGTTTAACCTTAAACAATAAACATTCCCTTTTTGACTAACATATGAATATATACACATATTATATACATAAGCACATACGTGGTATATGAAGTAAAGGCGTTTTTGATAATTTCATTTCTATCATGTTGAACCGTGAGGAATTTTACAATTATTTCAACATGATGACATCTGATTTTGATTAAGGCCATGACACAAGGAAAGTTGCATCACTTCAATGAATCAGTCAGTTCTGTGGCCACAAATTGGACATTCATAAACATAATCTTCATTTGGACTATTATTTTGTTTTAGAAAAGTATACAGAATACCTTAAAAACTGAATATAATTCATTAAAAAAAAAAAAAAAAAAAAAAAAAAAAAAAAAAAAAAAAAATAATATATTTAAGGCATGGGTGTTAATCCCTGTTGGAAATTATTTTTTGTGTTCCAGGAAAAACAAAGTTGTTGAGTAAATTAAGCTATTTCAGGTTACTGAGGTATGAGTTTACCCAGCTTCACATCAATATTTTCATGGACCTTGTTATGTGAAATTCATATTCAAGCATTCATCTACATTCTAAATGTTTTTGGACCCCATACACTACCAGTCAAAACTCTGGGGGAAAAAAAATGCATTTAGAGGATCAAAAATACAGTAAAAACAGTAATATTATGAAATATAATTGGAATTTAAAATAAGTGTTTTCTATTTTAATATATTGTAAAATGTAATTTATTCCTGTGATGCACAGCTGTTTTTCAGCATCATTACTCCAGTCTTCAGTGTCACATGATCCTTCAAAACTCATTCTGGGGTGCGTTTCCCGTACAACTATATAGCTCGCTGCTTAACTACCATAGTACGATGCATCGTTGGAGAAATCAACTAGCTAGTCACGACTGTTTCCCGAAACCGTATGTCGCAAAGTATCGTTCAACCACGTTGGTTTATGACGTCTCGCACGTGGTGGACTAATAACTTATTTTAATTAATCTGTTTGAGATCGAATTAACGCTAGATTTTGTCATATAAGTTACAGACATGGCATCTGTAGACCATTTCTAATTTTTCTCAGTTATTTTGCTTTATTACCAGACTCAATATTTGTCTGGTTTCTTACATAGTAGAGCACGTTCGCACATGCGCGGTCTTCAAAAACGGTGCTTTAAATCTCTTGACAAACTAAAAGACGTAAATTACATTTGTATGTATTCTAAATAAATAACACGGGTTGTACTGAATGTCAGCTTGCTTGTTTTGCTAAAGATAAGGATTTATTCAGTCTACATCTCATGTAAACTAGAAACTATGCTTCTAACCACAGCTCGAGAGCTGTCGTTCCAACCACACAAGTTTGCGATGCTGTTTGCGAACGTTCGTTGGAACGATGGTTTCGGGAAACACCAAATCGTTGAACTATGCTGATAACGACGGAACTTGCGACCATAGTTGGCTAACGATGCTTTCGGGAAACGCACCCCTGATATGCTGATTTGCTGCTCAGTTGTTATCAATTCTGAAAATGAAGTTTGCTTTCACAAAGGTTACTTAATATTTTTTTTTCTTTTTGTGAAAACTCATTCTTTGAAAAGAAATTTCAAAAGAACAACATTTATTTGAAATAGAAATCTGTTGTATCATTATAAATGTCAGCATCTTTTTTGAATAAAGTATGAAGTATTTATTTCTCTCTCTCTCTCTCTCTCACACTTTCTCTCTAGCCTTACTTTTTATGTGTTATCACAGTTTCCACAAAAATTTCCCATTTTCATTAACATTATTGCTTTTACTGTATTTCTGAATGAATGCAGCCTTGGTGAGCATGACAGAAAATTAAAAAAAAAAGACCAGTAGTGTATTTTTTTTTTTTTTTTTCTATTTGGAGGAAACTTGGTATCATAGGGACGAACCTGCATTGCAGTGCAAAAACACAAAAAGCAAACAATCAAGTACTTCGCATAGTTCATCAAAATGATTTCCTAGTGGTCCCTTACATGCACTCTTTCTTTCTAGTGCAAACTGACGACAGATTCACTGGACACTTCACAATGTCCTTCACTTCAACACCCGCTGTACAATGCAAAAAAAAAAAAGAAAAAAAAAAAAGAAATATCACGTAACTCCTCGATTTACAACAATCTGGCCAAAAAATTACAACTAGCCAAAATATTCATTCAAATTTTCCATATTTAAGGGATTTTTGTGTTAAACTGGCTACTTAAATCCTCTTCAGTTAGCCTTTAAATAGTTCAATATCATGTCAAAACTTTAAAAAGACAGAAAAAGCACTGAAAACTTCATAACCACAAGTCTTTTGCTGATGAAAATGCCGTTTTCACAGTCTCTTCTCGCTTATGCTCAGTAGATCCCGGCCCATGTTGAACCTCAGACCACTGAATGGTCGTTATGGTGCGCGCCGCTCAGGACTGTGTGGTTGATGGAGGATGCAGACCGGTCTGAACCCTCTGCTGTACCGTTCACATTCTCCTGGCGCTGACAGCACAGGATCTGTTTGAACGTGATGCTCATCTCCTTGTCCCGGTAGGAGTATATGATAGGGTTCATGGCAGAGTTGAATTCCGCTAAAAGAAGGAAGAATTTCTCATAGGTCAGGACACTGCAGTTGGAGCAGACCACATCCAGCAGGAGAAGCACCAAACCGGGCGTCCAGCACACAATGAAAGCGCCTGAAAAACAAGAGAAAATGTATTTGAGGAAACTGAAAGGTGTTTTTTGGTACTGATTTAACAGGTTTAAAAGAAGCACAGTCACACACCCAACTATCCTCCTTAGTTTTGGAGTATTCAACATTTTCTATAAACAATCAGATTCAAGCGTTCAACAGCACCATAGTATAAATTTAAGTAATATATTAATCATTGGCATAAATGTAAGTGTACTCACAGAACAGTTAAAGTACATTCTCAAGTATAGGAATTTAATACTCATGTAGGAACCAAACAGTTAGAGTGTAAAAATAATACATAAATAGCAAACTTTAAGTTTGACGTTAATTTCACATGGGCCTAAAGAAAACTTACAAGTATACTTAGTAGTATAAAAACTACAAAACTAGTAGTTTACTGAGAGCATACCTCATAGTGTACTCAAAGAACAGTTAATGTATATTTTGAATATAAGAATTTAATACCTATGTGGGAACCAAACAGTTAGAGTATAAAAATAATACATAAATAGCAAACTTTAAGTATGACGTTAAGTTCACATGGGCCTAAAGAACACTTACAAGCATACTTAGTAGTAAAAAAAAATATTAAACTAGTAGTTTAGTCAGAGCATACCTCAAAGTATACTATCATTAACTAAAATGTGGGATAGAGGTATATAAAACTAGTTAACAGTAAAGTTCACTTGTGTAAACTAGTTGTGTACTCAAAGTTTACTACTCTTACAGTACAATACTGTTACTGCATACACTTGAAGAACACTTGTACGTAAGGGTGGGTATATATATATATATATATATACATAGTTATTTTTGCTTTAAATAAAGTCATTATGTATTAACATTTTATACCATAGAAATTTCGTAATTCTTGTCACCAGTGTCAGTATCACAAAAAAATAAAAAAATAAAAAAATAAATATTAGCATAAATTAAAACAGACAAACAAACAAAACAAAAAAACTCAAGCTCACTGAAGACAAGTAAACAGGCTGTGATGAAATAAGAATAAGAAAGTAATTACAAGCAGTAGGACAAAAACTACAAGTAATCAAATATATAAAAACAGTGCATATTCTTCACAGAGCATATTCTTCAATAATATATAATTGTTCTTATTAAAGTTACAAAAGTGATTTAGTCAAGAGAAGTGAGAGGGTTTTACATTTTTGTTGTTTGATTAACATTAATGACAGACAGCAGGAATATTAGACTGCTGTCACTTTAAGAGCTGCCCAGATCCAATATACTGTTACACGTGTTTTCTTTCTCAGCTGTTTGCTTTCACTTAAGACCTATATTATTGAGTTTACGAGGATACTTGCAAAGACGGGCATTTTGACACATACAATTGTGTGTATTTAACCGTTCAAGACCTTGAATGCGCTTGCTTTGAATTGGACGCAAACAACGTATGATTACGTTCTGATCAAAGCGTGCATGCGTGTTCTGTGTCAACAGCACCATGCACTTATGTTGTTTACGCTCAGATCAAAGCAAGCGCATACGTCATGATACTCTCCGAAATGGTGCCAGGGTACAGAGGGGACGAATTGTTGAGTAAGGTTGTTATTTTTTTTCATTACGCACAAACAATATTCTCATAGATTAGTGAAATTATGGTTGAACCACTGATGTCACATGGACTGTTTTACCAATGTTCTTACTATGTTTCTGTGCCTTGATCCTGGTAGTACCCTTGTTGTCTATGGGAGGGTCAGAAAGCTCTCGGATTTCATCAAAAATATCTTAATTTGTGTTCCAAAGATGAACGAAGGTCTTATGGGTTTGGAACAACATGAGAGTGAGTAATTAATGACAGAATTGTCATTTTTGGGTGATCTATCCCTTTCAAAGTATTCATAATTAATTGAATACTGGTCTATTTTAGCAAATATTTGTAAGAATGCCATAACATTAGCTTAGCAACATGCTAATAGCAAATCGTATAAACAGTTCAAAGTCAAGTCTTCTAAATTGTAAATAATTATTTTTCAAAACTGTAAATAAAACATAAATGATTATTGGAGTATGTTTTATTCTTTCTACTTCAAAGTTTCATGTTTAATTCAATGTCTTACTTGCCGTTTATTTGAAATATGATAGCGATTTCTAAGTATAAACTGATTCAAAGTTTGTATATTCATTGTATATACTTAAGGACAGCATTTTATGGTTTTCTTCAGGGATGCTTCCTTAGAAGGTAGTTTTCTATATAGGCAGCACACTAAGTTTTGAAACAGAGCCTGCATCTCATCATATAAGGCTGTGGATATCTAGCTTTTCCATTACAAAGAGAAGGGCAGGGATGCATCCAGTCCTTAAAACATATTTTCTTTGTGCCAAACTTCTTTTTTTCTTTTGAATCCAACTCAAAACAATTTCAACAACCAAAAAATGTTAACTGAAAAGGAACATTTTGGCTACAGTTGCTATTTTGCAAGACACAAATACATTTGCAAGAGCACTACTCTTCTTTTAGTCGAACACAGCTGCTCTTGAATGGTTTACATCACTAGAAAGTTATGTGGAGACTCTCAGCAGTTAGATAAACTCCAAGCTGTTTCCAACACGGCTTTGCTACATGTTTTGCTCTCTCTGAACAAACCCAGACACATGAGCGAAGGGGGCTGAAGACTGTGTTTGAAGTCAGAGATTGTACTGTCCACCATAAAGACAAAACGTCCTGTTTGTTTGTTTTACTCGAAAACTTGATGCCGCATCAGATTCATTGATCTTCTGAGAATAATGAATCTTAAAATAAAAATACACTTGAAATGAAGATGCTTTCCATCACAAGCACTTCACTGTGGGTTCAGCTGTGAGAATGAAGCGACACAAACAGCTCAGAAAACTAATTTGAAACAGAGGTTAGTGAAGATCAGCTTGTTTTAGAAGAAAAAAAAAAATCCCAGAACTATAGCTACATATTTTGATAATATGGATTTGGTCAACTCTAGTATGGATTTGGATTCTAATAAGATGTTCTTGACTACAATATTGCTGTGATCTGTGAACATAGCCTACAGTCATCCTGCTGATGTCATGCTCTCTCGGAAACATTTTACTTGATTTTATTAACTAATATTCATGTCATCTAATTTAGGATGAAATCTGACATTGGTTAAATGGGAATTTCATCCACCAAAACACAATTCTGATTTAATTTAGCCTGAGTGATCTGTAAGTGCCATTATCATGACATGATATCTCCACACACATTTCCGCTTACAACTAGATGTAATATTTAGATGTACTTTATCCCTAATCTGTGTCGCATGTAATAGCAATTAGTTTGATGGATAACTATGGGTTTGGGGTAAGTGTTCCTCACAGTGCTCTACAGGTATACAAAGAAAGCCAAGTCCATGGGTGCAATGTTGGGGAAAGTTACTTTTAAAAGTAATGTGTTACAATGTTGCATTGCTCCATAAAAAAGTAACTAATTACATTACTTAGTTACTTATTATGGAATGTAATGCATTACATTACTTTTACATTACTTTTTGCCATCTGGGCTGGGCTTGCTTATTTGTTTTAAATATCAAAAATCCCAAAAGTTATATTTTTTGGCAACTGTAAGAGCCCTTTTACACCAAACGTGAAATTAATAAGCCTCAGGCTGAAAGAAATGCCTCTGCCTTTGCACTTACTCCCAATTTGTTTCAACTTGAGGACAGGAGAGCTGTCAGTCAGTAAATGGGAAAACCAAGTAACTTGCATTACTTATTTTAAAAAGTAACTTAGATATTTCCTTGCAATTTCAAAAGTAACGGGTTACTTGGTTACTTGAAAAAAGTAATCTGATTATATAACTCACGTTACTTGTAATGCATTACTCCCAACACTGCATGGGTGTGGATGAACTGAATTATTTGATACTTCACAGTACTAAAACTGAACAAGTTGAGACTGATGTGATTCTAAACAGGAGTCAAGGACCCAAGGTGCTTGTTTAGCAATGGTATGATATTTCACCCTTCATTCTGAATGCCATAACTACATAAGGATATTGGTTAGGTACAAATAAGCCCATAAAGACATCCATCACTCCTCATTAAAGCTTTCTTCCACTTTGAAGCTGAATAAGCAGTTCAATTGGCATCTGTTAAAGCTTTGCTTTGTCTTAGAGCGATTTCAATTTATTACTTCCGCAAAGGCTTATTAACACCATCAGGCACAGTGACTGGGGTGTTCAGACAAACACTGCAAGAGATTTGGGTTCAGAGGCAAAATAACTTTGCCAAGTCGTGTGAATGTTGGGTTTGTCTAGGAAGTACTTTATGGCTTTCCTTGACACCAGCAGGGAATTGGCCATATCTAAAGGAAAACATGCCTTGATTCTTTTGAAAAGTGGAAGTCAAGCAATTTATTGATTTATTGTTGCCAATTTTTCAGCATATTTACACTTTTTGGAACAGATATCCTAATAGAAATAACATGATAATGACTACTATTTATTATTGACTGTGTTCGATTGGTACTGGAAAAGTCTAGAGCCATTCTCACAGAAGGTGTTTTTCATTCCACTTGACTGCTTTCCCATTGGATCTCTATGTAAAGATGTTCTCAATGGACGCGTTAGACTTATATTTCACATCTTTTTTGGCATCCTGTGCATGACACAATGTTAGGCAATGCTCAAGTTAAAAGAAGTTGTATACTTCTTAGTGTATGAATGACCCCATTACTGCAAAAATAAAAGCAAAAATAAAGAGAGAGAGAGAGAGAGAGAGAGAGAGTGTTGATTTCACTGGCTGCACGCAAAAACAAGCATACAGCGTGACCAGTGTAGTCCAATTAATGAACATAGTAAAACCTTTTATAAACTCGTCCTTTTAATAAATTGTTAGAAAAGTCTAATAAATTTGATTTATTGATTTCATTTATTATAAATAAATCTCTAACCATTCAGTTGTGTGTTTCCAAAAAGCATCGTCAGCAAGTTCTGTCATTATAGTTAGAAGCATAGTTTCTTGTTAGTGTGATGTGCATGTAAATAGATAATGCTCTCTCTCGCTCTCTCTCTCTCTCTCTCCACACACACACACACACACACACTGGTTTCCATTTTTTGTGGGGACTCTCCATAGGCGCAATGTTTTTTTTTATACTGTACAAACCGTATTTTCTATTGCCCTACACTTAAACCTACCTCTTACAGGAAACTTTCTGCTATTTCAGATTTTCAATACACTCCATTCTGTGTGATTTATAAGCTTGTTTCCTCATGGGGACCAAAAAAATGTCCCCACAAGGTCAAAATTTACTGGTATTACTATACTTGTGGGGACATTTGGTCCCCATAACACACACACACACACACACACACACACACACACATGTATTGTATATAGGACAGAACCAAAAAAGCGAAGTAGTCTCCAGATGAAATGTTTGTTACTTACAATGATTAATTAGCAGAAGTTGTTACTTCACCTGCGTGACAATGTCATTAACAGTTAATACCAAAGACAACAGTTTGAAGTGAAGGTTTGAGTGACTGATTTGCAGCAAAATTACTGATTCTGAAAAAAATCTGATTCTCTGTCTAAACCACAAGTAATAATAACTTTTAAATTCCATGGTTTGTAAGATTTAAAACAGAATTGTTATTTGAGCAACTAGTTAGCAATTATATTGTTGCATAGTCATTTTACAGCCATTATTATTTTTTCTACTTCCAACAACACATCATGATTTACTGTCTCATGACAAACCTTGACTCATTTGAGATAAGTTCTCTCAACAAACATCATGTCATCTTTTACATTTAGACTGCAAAAACAATCAGTGTCTATCAACATTAACCACCCACCAGTAAAAGTTATCTCTGCAAAACAAGTGCTATCTTTTTTGGTAAACTCAACAACACACGGCCAAATGTTTGTGATCAAAAATATGCAGCATTAACAGGAGGTTGATGGGAACTCAGTGAGACGGCAACACCTGTGCAAGTGCTTAGTGCATGCTTTGCATAGTTAACAACAGATTTGGGACTGAAGTTATTTGGCAAATACATGACCATTTGTTCAGCCCTCCCTGTTTAAACAGCTTTTCCTACAAATTTCTTGGGATTCGGCACACAGACCAGATATCTAACCGGATATTTACATATCAAAGTCTGTGAGAATGGAATCTTTATGTAAACCCTACTAAGTCTATATTTTTCATCAAATATAAAACTATTTAAAGTGAACTTATATTGCATTCACTATTAGAAGCACACGTGTTTGGCTGATTGTTTAATTTAATTTAATTTAATTTTATTTTATTTTAAATTTGATAGGTGTTTTTGGATTTCCTGATTGGGTTAGTGTAGTGAATGGAAAGCTAATGTTCAAGCCACCACCTGCAAAGTTATGACAGTTGTTTATATCTGACAGAGCTGACGGAATCTGATTTAACACCATTTTAATGCATGGTTGACAAAAAGATATGTTGATATACTTCCATAACTTTCGAAATCATTGCTGCTTCTTGGGTGTGATGTTTATATTTCTCATGAACTACGATTATGGCAGTTTCTGGGATTCACAAGAGACAAGATGTCAGTAAATCCATCAAAATATTTTTAAATGCAATAGATGCACACAGTTTGAAAATGCAATGGTCAGTTTATTATAATCTGTTTTTTTTTTGTTTTGTTTTTTTTAAAGATGGTCACTACCTTCATGAAATTATCGTGAAAGAAAAACAGAAACATTGACTTGCACTCTCATGCTTTTTTTTTTTTTTTTTTTTTCCAAAATTATCTGTATGCCATGTAAGCATGTCTGAGTTTATCATGTGATCCATTAATGCTGATAAAGCAAGAAACCAGAGAAATAAAAAGCCAACACTGGCAAAATGTATTCCAAATGAAACGCCCTGCTGCTTTACACCACTTGAGTCCCAATGTCTCATTTTCTTGGGGAGCGGAAACCATTCCAATGATTTCATCATCACTGTAACTATGTTATTCAAATATACTTCATACACCCTCGAGTAATTCTCAACAATAGGTGAGTCATGCCTTTGATAAGCCACAAAACTGATTTCATTTTAGGTTGTGGAAGTTATTTGGTAGAGTCTGAGGAGATACAGTGTCTCATCATTTCCTGGAAAGTTCTTTTTGGTCGATAGAAACCTGAATTTCTGATGTTACAGTGGACATCAGTGTTGCCAGGTCTCACTAGAAAAACAGGCAAACTGGTCTGACAAAACAAGTTCAAATAGTTTATAATTGGACAAGCAGTGCACTAAAGAGAATTTTGGAAATGCAATGAACTCTAATGATGATATAGCAGGGAAATAAATGATGTCCAACAAGAACTGAAATAACCTTGTTAAAACACCTTGTAGCTGATGAAATCTGTCTTTTAGCACTACTTAGCAATTTTTTTTTTGGCACATATTATTTTGACCACACCTTTATGTTTTCAGTAACCACTTCCTTCTGCCTAAGTTCACTTCTATATATATTATTGGTGGAAGTTGTGAAACGTTGTGATCAGAATAAACCAAAGATGGCCAGCACAAAGGTTTATGAGCATTGAAAATATCAGCATAACAGATAACATAACAGAGTAATAAATCAGAATAAATTATTATTTAACCCAAAAATCTATATACAACACTCATATTTGTAAAAAAAAAGAAAAAAAAAGTGTAGTTCTATTTCTGGTCTCATTTTAGTACTGTAATATAATTTGAAGGATTATATTAGTTAAGCATTAATTACACACTGTAATTATCATGTTAATAATAGTTAAATCTCTAGGCTGAGATCACAGTCTACAAACCGTGCTTTCATCCAGACCCCTCGCTCTCCATTCTCTCCAGAGGTTCAAGACAAGCTCTGCCCGGTCCAAACAACAACAGTACTGTTTCCTGCACAGTGCTTGTGCAGCGGGATGCTGCACCATGACTGGGTTCCTTTTTTTCCAGACCAGGCTTCACTGGAGGAGCCGTTAAGGCATGACACTGATGCAGTGCAAGGCAAACAGTGGAACTGGCCGCAAGACCACTATGACAAGCCCTCAGCTGTAGACTACTCAAGGGCTACATTGTTTGTCGACTACAAATTGGCACAATAGAGCGAAGGGTAACATATTACGTATCATTTAGGTAAAGCTTCTTAGGTCACACTTTATATTAGGTGGCCTTAACTACTATGTACTTACATCAGCAAACAAGTACAATGGACTTATTGTGTTCATATTGTATTGCAAAACACTTTTGCTGCTATTGAGGTGGGATATGGGTAAGGTTAGGGACAGGTTTGCTGGTATGGGTAGGTTTAAGGGTGGGTTAAGGTGTAAGAGATGGGTCAACAGTGTAATTATAAATGTAATTACAGAAATTAATTACAGATATGACTACATATAGGTATTTTTAAAAATATAAGTACAATTTAAAAACATGTATGTACACAATAAGTGCATTCTATCAAGTGATTAATTTAAATGTAAGTACATAGTAGTTAAGGCCACCTAATATAAAGTGGGACCGCTTCTTTTATGTGTATGGGCTTTTGGTGGTTTGAACTACAACTTGGAGCCTGATGCGTAAATGTGTACTAGCATTGAAGGACTTTAACAGGAAGGACACATGGAATCTCGCCAAAAAGGCAATGAGTGTGAACAGAAATTGGAGAGAATATATTGATCCCCAGAGCAAATTCTCTACGTCAGAGTGATATCATTAAAGGACAGATTCTCAGAGAATATGTGCAATTTGGCTTCATGATGCTCATATCCACAATGTAGATACTTGTGGTAGACCAAAAAAAGCGATTAATGATCGTTTCATGTTTTTCTTTTTTTTTTTTTTTTTTTTGCAAAGATTTGATAGTCAAGAGAATTGACCATCATGAGGTTTCCCACCATTTTCAAATAATATTAAAAATGAGTGAGGACAGTTTGTTTGTTGAACAAGTCATTGTGGTTTAAAACCATCTGCTTATGATTGCACCATCGTAATATTGGATATGATGCTATTTTTATGTAGATATAATCTATCTGCAAGTGGAATAGTGTGAGAATTGACCCTAACTGGACATGTCATATACCGACCATGCATTCAAATATGTTTACTTCCCTACTATATTGCAGGCAAAACACAGTATGTGAAATGAGTACTATGTCTGAATTTGTAGACAATAGGTGAAAATTACTGAATTACAGTACCTACTTCTTCTGTCAAAATGCTGTGGTGCACATCTGATGGACACTTTACTATCCCATGAGGCCATGGAAGAGGATTTGTGAATGACAGTGAGTGGTGCTCACAAACTAATGACGCAGATCACATGACAAAGCCAACATGACAAATGTAGTACATCTGGGTTACATTTACACTACAAACATTTATACATGGCAAATTTTGTTCCGCATCAGATATAGTATCTATGTGACTAATGCTACTTTTGTCAGACATTTTTAATTTAGTCTTAATCTTATAAATTAGTCTTAGTCCTTTGTAATGTATTTTTTAGTTATTATCATATTTAGTCAACCTTGTCCTGTTTTGTTGAGTCAAATTTTAGTCGACTAAATGCATTGTAGTCTAGTTTTAGTCAAGGAAAACTTTTCGTCATGCTGTATAATGGTTAAACTGATTGTCACGTTGTTTATTTACTTCATTTAGTGTGTTGATTTATTATAGGCTATTTATTATATAAATGAATAGCAAAGACTTAAATATGCACTCTTTCTACAATATGAAAACTGGTAAAAACGAACAAAAAATATTTAACAGTGAAATTCCTAATAGTAATTCCAATAATTCCAAATTGCAATAATGTTTCTCTATTAAAACAACAGCGGTTTAGTAAGTGCATTTATTCAGCAACCGCAATTGCAAACAATATAGTCAAGACCTCATGACAGAAAACAGACTGGCTGAACAACACTTTTATTTAAGCCGAACATCTCACATGGAGTTTGCTAAACTCCAGCTTACCTGCTTGTCTGTGTTTTCAGATCATTGTTGGCACTTCCGTAATGAAGAGTGAGTGCGTGTGTATGGTTGCTAGATTGCCAAAAATAAGCAAAACACCGGCAGAAAATGTATCCTTTTAACAGAGAAGCTCTTGATATCTGGCAACCGCACAGCAGTCCGCAATAATATTTTTCTATTTTTTTTTTCTCAACAAAAATAAAAAGAGATTTTGGTGTGGGTTTTTTTTTTTTAAAATACATTTCAGTCTCATCTTTTTTCATCAACGATATTGCATGTCGATATAGTCACAGTGTCACAGTTATCATTTATTGATTTTATTATCATCTCATCATCATCATCTCATTTTAGTCATAAGAAAAAAGCTTGTCAACAAACATTTTTCATCATACTTTTCATTAACAAAACTAACACTATTTTGGAAACACCATTTCAGATACGAACACAAGAAACAAATGACTCAAATCTTAGCTTGCCCCAAAATAAAGAAAAGGTCTTTTCTATTTATACCCAACAAAATCATTAGTTTTTGTTTTTTGTCTGTTAGCTTTGAGGAGATCTATATCATGGGTGTCCAACCGTGCTCTTGGAAGGCTACCATCCTGCAGAGTTTAGCACCAACCCAAATCGAACATTGAACCAGCTAATCAGTGGGTTCAGGATTACTTGAAAACAACAGCCAAGTGTGTTATGAAGCAGGATTGGAACTGAAGTCTGCAGGATAGTGGCCCTCCTGGAACAGAGTTGGCTACCCATGGTTGGTTCCCAACCTTGTTCCTGGAACCCTCAGCACTGCACATTTAGCATGTCTCTATGTCTGTCACGCCCATTTCAGGTCTGTCACACCCATTTCAATCTCTACTCATGACCTGATGACCTGAATCAGGTGTGTTTGATTAAGAGGACATGCAAAATGTGCAGTGTAGGGGGCTCCAGGACCAAGGTTGGGAACTACTCTGCTAGAGTAGGGGTGTACAATCCTTCTCCTGGATCCTCACTATCCCAAAGCATTTATCTCAAATCTTAACCCTAACCAGCTAATCAAGGTTTTTGGGATTACTATAAACTTCCAGGCTAGTTTATTGGAGCAAGCTAGAGCTAAACTCTTTAAGACATTGACCCTCCAAGCCTAAAAGACTTTACTGATGAATTACTGAATGAAAGCAGAACTTACCCAACACAATCGCGACCGTTTTCAGCAAGCTCATCATAGTGTCCCGGTTCCGCCTTTGACCCGAGCTATGCCGGGACATCCTCATGGTTCGCTGACGTACGTACATAAATATGTGGGCATATAAAACGACCATCACCACGAAGGTCACCAGGTTGAAGATCGCCCAGAAGCCCAAGTAGGAGTTGCTGTAGAGGGGAGCCATGTTGGAGCAAGTATCTATGGCACAGATGCAGTTCCAGCCCACACTTGGAATGGCGCCCATGATGATAGACATGGTCCAGATGATGACGATAACTACAACTACTCGTCGATTGCTCATGCGGGTATGGAGTTGCATGCGAAACACAGTTATGTGGCGCTCAATAGCTATAGCTAACAAGTTGGCAACTGAGGCTGTAAGGCTCGTATCGATGAGGCCTTGGCGAAGCAACCACGTGCTGACCGTTAGCCTTCTCGTATTGGGTCCCGTGTTAAACATCAAGTAGAAATAGGCAAGTCCCGCAAAGAAGTCCGCGGCTGCTAGGTTAGCCATGAGATAGTAGATTGGAAAGTGAAACCGGCGGTTGATGTAGATGGCCACCATCACGAGCAAGTTAGCTAGCATAATAAAAATACATACTGTAATCCCAAGTCCCATCACTAGCTTGCTTACGGCATTCCATTCTGTGGCCAGATACTTCTGACTACGATTGTAAAAAAAGGCTATGGTTTCATTGTAGTAGCATTGTCCGTCATCCATCCTGAAAGGTTATGTTTCTGAAAAAGATCCAAAAAGATGTCATATTATGTGAAGTCTAATGAAAGTCACACATGGCTTAAAGTTTTGCATAATTTATGGATTGTAATTTGATATTGGTGGTAAACAAAGAAGACTTGTCACCCACATGCATTGAGGCCAATTGATTTAAAGCCACAGGCACAATAACTGGATTATTAAAATAAAATAAATAAATACATCTTTGTATGTTCTGTGACCAAATAACTGGTTAATAACTAGGTAATAAATGTGAATCTACCCCTAAACCTAATCTTAACCCTAACCTATGTAGTTACCTTATATTATCCAATACTTTCTTAGGTAAGTATACTGTGAGTACAGGTAAGTGTACAGAGTGTAAAATGTAGTGCAACCACAATGTATGTATTGAGAACAAGAAGAAGGATAGTCATTTAACTCAAAAGTATGTCCAGAAACCATTGAGATGTTTCACAGGCATAACACATTGACTTTATAGCATGCAATTTCCATCTGGTTCTGTTTTATTAGCATGTTACATCATAACGTTGACCAGGAAAGGCACACTAAACACTTAAAAAAGGACAACTTGAATAAACACACAAACAGGCACAACGGTTGTCTGTAGAATGGCTTTCTGACTCTGAAAACTAACTATTAAACACATCAGAGAAGGACTGAATTGGTCGATTCTTCCTCCTCAAACACCCAGCACAGGAAATAGGCCTCATTTGGGTATTGCAAAATAATTTAACCCTTAGTATGGGTATGAAAGTAATCACTTGTAGTTCAACCGGGTTTCATTGTTTTTCAAATATATTTTTTTAAAGAATCATTGTGATAAGATTGGTCTACAGTATTTAAGTTTAATTACATTCATAAAGTTATTAAAAAATGTCATTTTGAAAATGTTGTCATCATTTACAAAAGCAGAAATTTTGAGTAATCTAGTGGTCACTGTTTTCCCAGAAATTGAAATTAAATAGGACTATAGTTTTCAGTATTCACAAATCATGCAAAAGCTCCATTCAAGTATCAGTATCATAACAGTGAAGTTTGTTTGAAAACCTGCTTACACTGAATATCATACACTATATTTAAATAAATAAATACATAAAAAGTTGAACCCTTTTCAATACAACAGTTTCTTTTAGAAACTTCAAAACACACTTTTTTTTTTCCTGCTCACATTCAGCTATCTCAGGCTCAGCATGCTATCAATTGTTTAGAATTCAAATGCCAAGCGAGAGTGGATGACCTTTCCACAGTTATTGTGTACTTCTAAACCTATCATCACCACACATTGGTCCATAGTGTTGGGATACAGACAGACAGATCATGTCATTGTGTGTCAGTGTGTTTTATCATATATCCCCAGGGCTCTGATCTCTCTAAACTAAGGCAATGAACAAGAGCGGTCTGTGCACAAATGTCTGTGAACTTCCTCTCTCAATGCTCAAAGCCACAGTTTCAGCATTACTGTAGCACCTATCCTCAATGGATAAAGACGGTGGAAAGGAAATTCCAGAAAGGCCTTGGCTGAGTGCATTTGATAACATTGTATCTTCTCAGTGTCTCCTGCTAAAACCACATTGCAAAACCGTTACTCAAGGAAATATTTTGTGATAGTAAACACTTATTTTAAACAGTTTTGCTTAGGAAGTATATATAAATTGTATGGCACTATTTCATTTGCCAATTTATTCTTCCAAATGAGCTTTTCTCAGAAATATTTCACTTTGTGCAATAATGCTATTTTTGCTGTTATTTTTGACTGTCCATACAGTGCATTTTTAAAAAATATGTTCAAATATTTTTGGTACCAATGTTGTTTCAATACATCCATCACTGAATGACATGCATGATCCTGTTTATTTAGTGATTTATTAATGACAATCTTGGAAGCATATCTAAATAATAAAAGAGTTTAAATAAAAGAGTGTTCCTGCTAACAACTTTCCAAAAAATCAACCAGACCCTAGTCATAATCAACAATATAAAGTAGCATTAATATGAAATATAAATACTGTGCATGCAAAATTTCTGAGAATGAGGTTAAGGAACGAGCAACAGCACCAGCCTCGATCCATTTCAGTATTGGTCCCCTGCCTGTCTGAGAATACAATGCAGGCCTTGTTCTGCACCCATCCTGTCAAAAAAGCAATGAAACTGGATTGTTACAAAGAATAAATTGTTCACATTGGTGCATAGGCAATACTCCAATGTGATTCAGAGCAAAATGATGCTAATTTATGCCCATAATTAGGTAAGCATCTGCAAGCTGTTAACAATACAAGAACTCAGGTAAAGTAGTGGTGAATTCAACTCATTTTGAGTGTTCATGTTCACAAAATTTTGAGGGTCATTCTGATTTAAAGATCCATTACAAAAAATGATGTGTCATATAGGCTGCATTGATTGACAATTCAAATAGAATTATGTCAACTGCCATAATACACTTGTTAGAAACCACAATTCTAGATCTACTATAGAATCTACAATAGAATGTTAGACAGTTTCTAGAGGAAGTTCAGTCTAAACATTACAGCCATACTTGGTCCCTGGGGCTAAAACCTGTTCTCGAAAACAAGTGTCATAGAATCTGTTTTGGCATGTCCTCCTGACATGGACTTGGACCTCAGGTTCAACTTGGACTAGGTTGCAGATGTACTAATGGTATCTTTTACCTGCTGTCTCTAGCACCCTTAGGTCCATACACGCCTCTAAATATTTGAGTCAGATCACACTTAAAGGGCAATCTCTGACAGCCTTAGTCTATGAAAACAGAAAAAAAAAGAAGTAAAGAGACCATTTCTGGAAAGTGGCTGATGTAATTGATTTAAAATGTACTTAAGTATCAAAATGATTACACACAGCCTCAGGCAGAGACTACAAAATTACAGATGGACTGCATAAATGACACAAAAGCAGTATGAACTTGCTTTGTTGAATGTGTTCACTGATCTATCACCACCACCCACCACCAGCTTTGTTTCTTTGGAAGCATCCTCAGTCCCAGAACACAAGGTGGCTACAGTTAGGCCACAGATCTGACAAAAACTCAACTAAAGTAAGGGGTTGGAGTCTTTAAGCCACAAAATGCACCACAAATGTGTCACTGGACTGCTGAGAAATGGTTTTGAAGTTTGCTGAGAACTGTGAGCAGCTTGACTGTCTGGTTCCCTGTCGATATTCTCACTCGTACTGCGTCGTAAGACGCTGTATAGGAAAAACTCTTTTTTCCTCTTCCACTGAAGCCTTTTTAATCACGCAGTGAAACTGCACGTCCATTGGTTCGTGCAGTGCTATAAAATCGAACCAATGGCTCGGCGAGCAAGCCTATGGCTATGCAGCCCGCCAATGCCCGCCAGAATGGGCGGGGCCTCTGGCTATATAAGCGGCCGCTTCGCCGCCGCATCTCAGATTTCTTCTCTTCAGCGACGAAGATTCTTCCTCGCTGACTCTTCGCTGACGCCGAGATTCGCCGTTGAAACGCCTCAGCAGCCGGATTGGACCTCTTGCAGCGCGCAGCTTGTGCCTCGCCGTCACTGCAGAGAGAGGATTCGCCGGTCCTCTTCACCCAACCTGATCAGCGTCCCTCTGCAGCTGCGAGCGACATGATCTCGTTTGGTGCGAGCGACGACGACATGGATGACAGCCTTCTCTGGCGGCTTCGGATGGAGAGCATCGTGCTCGGTGATTGACTCCGCCTCTCTTGCCGTTCTCTTCATGCAGCGCCTAGATCTAGAACGGACGACGAGCCTGGCCCATGTGATGTCAAAGGCTGTCAGTGAGCTCAGGCTCAAGTGGTCTCCGCCTCAGGAGCTGTCTCACAGCAGGCTGGACGAGTGGTTTCTGCCGGGGCGCCAGCAAGCCCCCCGCCAACGCTCGTCCCCCTTCTTTCCCGAAGTCCACGACGAGCTCACTAAATCGTGGCACGCCCCCTACTCGTCTCGCATCCGTCCTTCTGCTTCCTCCGCCCTCACTTCCGTTGATGGCGCTGAAGAGAAGGGATACGAGCACCTGCCCCCTCTGGATGAGTCAGTGGCCGCGCATCTCTGCCCGCCCACGGCTATCGGATGGAAGGCGAGGGCGAGTCATCCGTCTAAGCCGTGCAGAGCCACATCTGCACTCGCTGGACGCGCCTACTCGGCGGCTGGACAAGCGGCTTCGGCGCTGCACTCCATGGCTGTGCTCCAGGCTTTCAGGCCAAGATGCTCGCCAGCGAGGAGGCCGGTCTCGATGCGGCTTCGCTCAGGGACCTGAGGAGCGCAACGGACCTGGCCCTGCGCGCCACCAAGGCCACCGCCCAGGCCATCGGGCGGTCAATGTCCAGCCTGGTGGTGTTGGAACGCCATCTGTGGCTCACTTTGACGGAGATGGAGGCGGATAAGGTCCCCTTCCTCGACGCTCCGGTCTCAGCCAACAACCTGTTCAGGCCAGCTGTGGAGGGCTTTGCAGAGCGATTTACGGAGGCTCAGAAGTCGTCTCAGGCGATGCGACACTTCCTCCCGAAACGCTCCAGTTCCTCTGCTGCTTCTAGTCGCCCCAAGCCTGCGCCGACTCAGCAGCCCGCCAGTCAAGCGTCAGCCACTCCCGAACCCCGGCCCCCTAAGGTTCGGCAGGAGAGAGGACGTTCCCGCTCGGCGAAGCGTTACACCTTCCCGAAGCGCCAAGGACCCCGGCCCAAGATTGCCCTGGATCCGGCGCCTCAGAAGTCCTCCTGAACAACCAGGCAGAAAGAGGAGGGGCCCGAGTCTCGCTACCGCCGGACCACCCCGCAAACAGCCTCTAATGTGCCTCTTGTCACCCCGCTCAACGCTGGGTGCAGAGGGAAATGTGTTATCGGTTCCCCACGGGCCCGCTCTAGCGCCCTGGCGTCCGACCGCTGTGATAGCGGACAAAATAAAACACATACATTTTCAAAAAGAGAGCAATTATCCTCTTCTGCCTACCATAAGTGTCCTGCCCTTATGCAGCCAGTCTTTAGAGCCTATTCTACCTCTTGCCACACGGGCCGAGGCCTGGCAGGCCATCCCCGGTGTGTCAGAGTGGATAATGGCCACGATAAGACGAGGATATTCACTCCAATTCGCTCGGAGACCACCACGCTTCCGCGGTGTGGTCGCCACCACAGTGCGCAGCAAGGACGCTCAAGTCCTGCGCACGGAGGTGATGAATCTGCTGGTAAAAGGAGCCATAGAAGTTGTTCCTCCAGCTCAGAGCGAGTCAGGCTTCTACAGCCGCTACTTCCTCGTCCCCAAAAAAGACGGTGGCCTGCGACCTATACTAGATCTCAGACTCCTGAATCGCGCCCTGGTAAAAAGGTCGTTCAGGATGATCACATTGAAGCAGATCCTCTCGCAAATATGCCCAGGGGACTGGTTCATGTCACTGGATCTGAAGGACGCATACTTTCACATCCAGGTAGCCCCCCATCACAGACGATTCTTGAGATTCGCATTCGAGGGGGTGGCATACCAATACAAGGTCCTCCCGTTTGGGTTGTCCCTGGCTCCACGCACTTTTACTACATGCTGTAGTGACAAATTTCCTCTGCGACAGATGGAATCCGCTCACTGAAGACGCATGTGCCGCAAATGAATCCAAGGATGATATGTTGTCAAGGGAATAACTGCCTCCCTCAGATGAGTGACGCCTCCACCCGCTCGTGGTTCGTGAGAATCTGGGAAGTTTTTGGCAGAGCTCAAGAGACCTCTTTAATTCAAGATCAACTCTCATTGCCCAATTCTATTTCACAAGAAAGCATTCTGATGCTCTGGCCCAAGAGTTGGCCCAGTCTTCTCCGCCCATGTCCCTGAATCGCTTTCTTGCTACCGCAGCATCAGGCTAGTCAGGACCACCCGCACAGGCTTCTTCTAATAGCCCCCTGAGGGGACCAACCGGGGGGGTGCCGAGCAGTTCCAGTTGCCTGGCGTCCTGCACCATTCCCTTGAGAGATTGACCTCCTCTCTCAAGCGAACGGCACGCTGTGGCATCCACGGCCCGAGTTATGGGCCCTGCATGTGTGGCCGCTCAACGGGAGCCTTTTGTCCTCCCAGAGCGTGTCTTAAACACTATAGCGGAAGCTAGAGCCCCGTCCACCAGACGCCTCTATGCTTTGAAATGGTCTATTTTCTCGGCTTGGTGTCAAGACCGCGACTTAGATCCGGTTACCTCTGAGGTATCAGTGGTTCTTTCGTTTCTGCAGGAGATGCTGGATAAACAGCGTTCCTCATCCACCATCAAAGTTTACGCGGCAGCCATAGCGGCTTTTCATGCCCCTATTGCTGGCCGATCGTTGGGCAGGAATAGTGCGGTGGTCCAGTTTATACGAGGTGCCAGGAGAATTAACCCCCCGTGTCCTCATAACCGTACTAAGGGCCTTGATGGGCCCCCCGTTTGAACCATTGCTATCCGTGAGCCTCAGATCACTCTCGTTTAAAACTGCCCTGCTGTTAGCGCTGGTGTCAGTTAAGCGACTAGGAGACCTACAGGCCCTTTCCATCAACCCTGCTTGCCTGGAATTCGGGCCTAACAACTCCAAGGTCGTCCTGAAACCAAGGCTGGGTTATGTACCTAAGGTGCTCTCCATTCCGTTCAGAGCCCAGGCCATAGCGCTTTCCACGCTTTCCCCTTCGACGAGTAACCAGGAATTGTCCCTGCTCTGCCCCGTCAGGGCCCTGAGGGTATACAGCGAGCATTCTGCCTCATACAGGAGATCAGAACAGCTTTTTGTCAGCTTCGGTAACCGCGCTAAAGGTCGCCCTGTTACGAAGCAAAGAATTTCCAGGTGGTTAGTGGATGCTATCACCCTAGCATACTCCTCCTTGGGCTTGCAGTGCCCCATTGGAGTCAGAGCCCATTCCACCAGAGGCATTGCCTCCTCCTGGGCATGGTCCAGCGGGGTGTCCATTTCGGAAATTTGTGAGGCGGCCGGCTGGTCCTCGCTGTCCACATTTGTACGGTTTTACAACCTGGACGTCCCTCCATTGCAGGTCAAAGTCCTTTCTGCTTAGTTCGCCGCCTCCAGCTAGCTAAACAGTCTTATGGGTTCACTTGACCAACATTGTTCAAGTCCCTCCTTCACTTGGACAGTCCATATTATATGGACACCAGGTGTCAACTATACGGGATGACACGCAGGCCACGGATGAACCTGATGGCTCAGCCTGTGCTTGGTGTACTTTATTAACTCCCCTGGGTCTACTCCCACGTGAGTCATGGGTTTGAGTCGTTCCCCATCATAGCACAGCGTGATTGTACTGGTTCCCATACAGCGTCTTACGACGCAGTACGAGTGAGAATATCGACAGGGAACGTACTCGGTTACTTTCGTAACCTCGGTTCCCTGAGATATGGGAACGAGTACTGCGTTCCTGGCCGTGCTATGAGCTGCACGCCTCAGTCGCTTCATTCGAAGAAATCTGAGATGCGGCGGCGAAGCGGCCGCTTATATAGCCAGAGGCCCCGCCCATTCTGGCGGGCTTTGGCGGGCTGCATAGCCATAGGCTTGCTCATCGCCGCCGCCGAGCCATTGGTTCGATTTTATAGCACTGCACGAACCAATGGACGTGCAGTTTCACTGCGTGATTGAAAAGGCTTCAGTGGAAGAGGAAAAAAGAGTTTTTCCCATACAGCGTCTTACGACGCAGTACTCGTTCCCATATCTCAGGGAACCGAGGTTACGAAAGTAACCGAGTACGTTTTCCATTTTTGGCTTGAGATGTTACAGCACTTGATGTTGTGAATCTTCCTCCAAAACACAAGAAAAGGGCAAATGGGAAAACATAACCTAGCTCTCTTGTACTAACCAGCTTATTATACCTAAACCTGAAGCCAACCAACATACTAAATGGTCATTTAGTTAGTAGTACCCTAACGACATTGTTCAAAAGTAAGCAAAAAATGGAAATGGAAAATTAAACACTATAAGGTCTAGTTTGCAGAAGGGACAACTACAACTGCAGAGCCGTTTTTCAGCATAAATCTCCCAGTATACTTCGGATGAAACTGATGGACGAACTGGTGTGGCAGCATTTCAAATCAGGTCAAAACAAAGTTCATTTGGAGTTTGTTTTGGGAGTTTGAAAGTTTCTAGAAAAGTTCACTCTGGCTGGTAAACACCTTCAGACTACCATTGGTTTGTGGTGATTATGTAATAGGTAGGGGTGTGGTTCTGGGGCTCCGCCTTCTTTGACATGGAAATCTTCTCTGGTTCATTTCTTCTGTTCAGTCTGTTGAGGTCAAACCGAGTAAAAACACGAACACACTGGAGAGTTGATTTATAGTATAAAGTGGAGATGCAGCACATATATACAAACATGATCTCATGACGAAAACGTACCTGTGGGAACTTTTTCGCAAGATGCAAAATACATACCGCAATGTACATTTTGTGACATATTCGATGTGAAATGTCCACTGGGTGGCGCTAAAAGAGTGTTCATCTGCACTACACCTAAACCTACCCGATAGTATGTACAAAAGCGAATGTGATGTAGAAACGGAATCCAAGCATACCGTTTTAACTTGTTTTTTGATCTTTCAGCTTTCATCATGAGTCATGTTTTTGATGGGATTCGTACCCAAGGATTCTGCATCCTAAGTCCAATTCAGGGCCAGCTGAGCTACCAAGCAAGCTTGTTACGTCTGGAAAGCGAAACATATGGAGCTGTAAACATAACTGTACAAAAACAATTACAAGTGCTCACTGTTTTACCGCCTCTAGTGTTTATTTCTGTTGGAAACTGCAGTGATATGTACTTATTGGTATGTATTTCGTGTCTTGCGAAAAAGTTCCCAGAGGTACATTTTCATCATGAGATCAGGTTGATATATATACATATCTATGTAAACACCACTCTCAGCAGCATTGGGATGTTTGCTAACTTGTGTTGCAGAACGAAAAATAACTTTACTGTGAATATGTTGTGTATTAAAGAAACTTCTTTCTCTTCCCTTGTGCCAGTCAAGGTCTCCAGACTCACTAGAAACTCCCAGGAAAGTGTATTGGAGCAGGATGGGGCTAAACTCTGCATGAAGGTGGCCCTCCAGGAGCAGGACAGGACACCCCTGGTCTACAGCAATGCCAAAGTAAAGTCTCTTGGCAGCTCTTGGTGGCAGCGCTCCACTACAGAATTGAGGGCATGGAGTTTGTTAGTCTGGTGTCACGCTGCGCCACAAAGACGAAGCCCAGCAGGGCTCCAATCCAAAGAAGGCATCTGCCCCTCTTGAAGTTAAGAAACCACATAAATAGAACATGGTTGGTACGCCAAAAAACTGTACTCTCTGGGTCTGGAGAGCCAGTTCCACATGGGCAAGGAAGAGCTGTGGATGTCCTACACAACTGTTTCTTCTTAACTCTTCATTGTTACATCCTCAATTGCTTTTCACATCCTTTTGTGGAGACCCATCATACTGGCGAGTCTGGCACAGTTCAGGTCTTCACAATTCAGACATTTTCAGGTCTTCACCATATGTTTTGTACTACCTGGTCTCATGACAAAAATATACCTGTGGGTACATTGTGGTAAATTTTTCGGAAGACAAAAAAAACGTAAATGTTACTGCAGTTTCCAACAGAAATGAACACTAGAGGCGGTAAAACACTTGTTTTTGTAATTGTTTTTGAACACAGTTATGATTACAGCTCCATATGTTTCACTTTCCTGATATAACAAGCTTGCTTGCTCGGTAGCTCAGCCGGCATGGAACTGGACTTAGAATGCGGAATCCTTGGGTGTGAATCCCATCAAAAACATGACTCACGATGAAAGCGCTGCAATATGAGAAATCAAAAAACAAGCTTGTGATTGTTTTTACGTCACATTCACTTTTGTTCATAGGTTTAGGTGTAGTGCAGGTACGTTATTTTAAAATGTCATGGAGCATTCCACTTTTAGCTCCACTCAATGGACTTTTCAAGTCAGAACTGCGATGACACGTACAAAACCAACGTCACATAAAACGTACCATAGGTACGTTCATCCATTCCGGGGAAAAAAACGAACACTTCTTGCAAAATAGTTCCCAGAGGTACGTTTTTGTCATGAGACCAGGTTGGTTTTGTATTATGGTGAAAGAAAAGAGCTCTCAGTACACATTCTGCCTCCATTTCTGGTGCTACTTCTAAAACCAGATTGGTCAGCTGTGGTATCATGGTGATTGGAGTACATTCAGCTAAAACATCAGACAGGTCTGTCACATATGTTATGACTTAATCACACCTCTATGGAAATGTCTTTGGCAAGCGTTGAACTGTGTGAGATACCACACAACTCAAGCATATAATCCTGCAGTTCTCAAGAAAGTCAAGAAGATGAAATCTACATTTGGCTCTTCATGGTTCAAGCCTTTAAGATCTGGACATGGAAATTGTGTTACGCCATTCTGGTGAATGAAACCACCCTAGAATATGTTTAGCAGTGCATGGTGGCACTATCTACCTGGATATGTCATGTCAGAGCAGTGTTTGCATCTGGATTGGATGCACCTGGTGGTCTCATATTCCTTGGAAGTTATACAGTCTTGCAAAACAATCATCAGACCTAATGATTCCCACAAGATGGCTTCCCAAATCATTATGAAACTCAGTGTTTAACCATTGGCAAACTCAGTTGGATGAAGCAAACAGGATAAAAAGATGATTTAACAGGTTTTTTCCATTACTCAGGGGTCTAAGCTTCCTACTCATTTTTTCCAGATTATCCTTTACTGTACACAGTTTTCAGATACAAGTGGTTTCCAAATGGCAGCCCTCTGACATAAATTTGCTCAGTTTTTGCTCAGAGTGGGTCACAGGGGTTCAGTTTTGAGTTTATACGTTTGCAGTATTCAGAACCAATCCTGTTAAGTATCCATCTATCTCTATTAACGCAACAGTTTATCCAGAAATATTCATCTATCCACCCACATTCGAAAGCCACATGACTTTCTATCTTACTTAGAATGGACAAGAAGAAAATATGTATACATACATATTGGAATGGCAAGACTGCTTGTAAAAATCAAAATGAAAGTGGGATGGATATTTATATTTTTAGTAAATGATAACCCTGGAATTGATATTGGGGCTTTCAAGCCATAAAGCAGCATAAAAGTGTCATAAAAGAAGTCCATATGGCTTTTATATTGTTTTCCGAGTCATATGAAGCCATGTAATGGTTTGCATGAGAAACATACCAAATATGAGACAGTCAAGATGCATTAGGGGAGAGTGGGGATGCTTGCAACGAGGGCCAGTTGCAACATAGCTTATTTCTTCAATCAGGAATGAGATACAGTGATGATATTCATATTGCACATGCTCGATTAGCCCCTCATCCATCCTGGAAAAAATCAGCCACATGTGACCATTCCTTTTACAATATAATCAGATTTTTTTTTTCTCACTGTCTAAGCTGTTTGCATGAAGCAACGCAAAGTCATTTAATTTTAATTAGTGTTTTCTGAGCTTTTAACAGGCATAGTTAGCGTGTGTCAAAGATATTGTGTCAAGTTAACAAGTTTTATCACAGCTGTCACACTTTGTTGCAACCATCCTAACATGCAGTCCCTTACCACAATATTGATGTGAAAGCTTGCCATAACACTACAAAATTGTAATTTTATGGTTTAATAAAGAACTTCATTCAGTAGTCAGGTATCTCTTCTTTTTTTGAAAATCAGTACGAGTCTAATGTAGACTCATCACAGTTTCATAAAATGGTAGATTTGTCTAATTTGAATCTGATTAGCACTTGGTTAACTGCTAATTAGTCAAACTTAAGACACAGACTTAACATAGTGGCTTTGTTTATGCACCTGGCCCCAGCGCAGTAAACTTCCACACAAGTTAACAGTAGCAGAGTATTATTAAAATTTAGTGCCTTGACTTTGATTCAATGAATATTTTGTAGTTCATATGTATTGTAATAATTAACCAGAACATTGTTGTTATCTGTTGCTTATTATTATTATTTTTGTTTTTCTTTCCATTTACTATTGTTTGTTTTTATACAGCCAGTTTAACTTATTGAAGACCCTATCTGTGCACAAAAAAAAAAAAAGAAAAAGAAAGAAATTGCAAAATGATATTTAAGAATGATTTGGTCACACTTTATTTTTAAGGTCCAATTATCACTATTAACAAACAATTAAACCATTAAGTTGTTAAGTTTAGGTAATGGGTAGGATTATGGATGTAGAATATGGTCATGCAGAATATGTACTTTATAAGCACTAATAAACAGCCAATATGTTATTAATAAGGATACAAATAAGCGATAAGCAACAGTGAGAATTGGTCCCAATCCTAAAGTGTTACCAATGATTTTAATTACATTTTAATGAATGCTGTAACCATCCCCTGTTATGGTCAGTTCCAACATTTGACTTTGTTTATTCAAGTATAAATTGTATGTATATTATCATATGTTATAGCAATGGGTGGGTAGCTGACAGATGTGACTTTATTGTATTAAAATTTTGGCTTTCCAATACAAACCATTTCTGAGAAACTGAAGGAAATGCAAAAAGTGTTGCAACCATCCCCACTCTCCACTACACCACAAACCACTGGATCACCTGTCATAACTGTGAGCATTAAAGAGCAGTGCGAACATTTTTCCAAATATCTTCCTGTAGGTTGAACTGAAGAAAGTCATAAGGGTTTAGAACATGATATCTTCCCTTTATAATTTCCTATCCAGCAATAAACAAACAAACAAACAAACAAAACAAAACAAAACAAATCAAAACAAAACAAAAAAAACAAACAGCATATGCTGGTTAGATATGTTTTTACACATTTCAGCTGGTTAGTCATGAGCTGGTTTAAGATGATTTGAGCTGGTTTAAGATGGTCCTTAGTTGGTAATGAGCTGGTTTAAGCTGGTTTGAGCTGGTTTAAACTGGTCCTTAGTTGGTCATGAGCTGGTTTAAGCTGGTTTGAGCTGGTTTAAACTGGTCCTTAGTTGGTCATGAGCTGATTTGAGCTGGTTGAAGCTGGTCCTTAGTCGGATATGAGCTGGTTTAAGCTGGTTTGAGCTGGTTTAAGGTGGTCCATACTTGTTCATGAGCTGGTTTAAGCTGGTCCTTAGTTGGTCATGTGCTGATTTGAGCTGGTTGAAGCTGGTCCTTAGTTGGTCATGAGCTGGTTTAAGCTGGTTTGAGCTGGTCCTTAGTTGGTCATGCGCTGGTTTAAGGTGGTCCTTAGTTGGTCATGCACTGATTTGAGCTGGATGAAGCTGGTTTGAGCTGGTTCTTAGTTGGTCATGAACTGGTTTAAGCTGGTTTGAGCTGGTTGAAGCTGGTCCTTAGTTGGTCATGAGTTGGTTTAAGCTGGTTTGAGCTGGTTGAAGCTGGTCCTTAGTTGGTCATGAATTGGTTTAAGCTGGTTTGAGCTGGTTGAAGCTAGTCCTTAGTTTGTCATGAACTGGTTTAAGCTGGTTTGAGCTGGTCCTTAGTTGGTCATGCACTGGTTTAAGCTGGTCCTTAGTCCGATATGAGCTGGTTGAAGCTGGTCCTTAGATGGCCATGAGCTGGTTGAAGCTGGTTTGAGCTGGTTGAAGCTGGTCTTTAGTTGGTCATGAGCTAGTTTAAGCTGGTTTGAGCTGGTTGAAGCTGGTCCTTAGTTGGCCATGAACTGGTTTTAGCTGGTTTTTAGCTGGTTTAAGATAGTCCTTAGTTGGTCATGAACTGGTTTACATGGGTTTGAGCTGGTTGAAGCTGGTCCTTAGTTAGCCATGAACTGGTTTTAGCTGGTTTGAGCTGGTTTAAGCTAGTCCTTAGTTGATCATTAACTGGTTTACGCTGGTTTGAACAGGTTTAAGATGGTCCTTAATTGGTCATTAACTGGTTTAAGCTGGTCCTGAGCGGGAGCTTATTGTTTAGGACCAGATTAAACAAGCTTATGACCAATTAAAGACTAGCTTAAACCAGTTCAAACCAGCTGCCATACTTCAAAACATATCTTCTGTTCATCTTCTGTTTTTAAAAAGTAATACAAGACCATTTATATATGACACATACTGGTAATTGGCAATCAACTTAGTGATTCACCTCAGCAGTTGCATTTGTTATTGTAATCTAGTTACTTTTAGCTCACATGACGTGATTCTTTTATCTGATTCACCCTTATATTTCAAAATTGTGTACTCAATTTTCATTCTTAAGGATATTACATGTGGGGTAAAACTTATACATAACTAAACTCTCTTGATATCCTACACCCCAAACAACAGCATGAGATGAGAGATTTCCTGTGTTATTCACTGCTCTACCATACACCCAACTTCAGACCTGACTTGAAAGTGATGTTATTAGGCTGACTTCAGTGTGTCATTTGTGACTCATAACTGAGTGTATTACAATATGGCAGTAACAATTAGGCCTATATTCTTGGCTATTGAAACTTTACCCAAATAGTTAATATATTAACAGGCACTAGAGGCTGGACATACATCACTATGAAAACGAATGTGATCGCTTAGGATGAACACGACATGTTATTTTAAAATGATGGCAGATGATTTGAATAGAGCATTCACTGACATGAATGTAAGAAAACTTGAGGAAGGAGCCAAAGGGTGATGTCATGCACTCATCTGAACTATTAAACCCACGTTTCCCCCTTTTCCATGAGGCCTGTTGTGATCACAGTTGTGTCACAGTTGTGTATGGGTGTGTCTTGAAATGCATAAGGCTGCACACTGCACAAGCTTTTTTTTTTTTTGGAAACCCATATGTTTTAACTTAACATTTTGTATTGGCCATATGCCAGGTGAAGCATGATGAGGCAGATGTTTTAATGCAAACAATTAACATGCAACATATTGTTATACTGATTTTGATGTCTAGTCTGAGAATCTTACAACACCTGTCAAGAACAGGTCATAGTTCCAAAAGAAGGCTGAAACTGTATTTATTGACTAATTTTATTTATTTATTTATTTATTTATTAATAATTTAAATAATGTTATAACATAAAAACCTAAAAAAGTTTGTTTATTTATTTGTTTATTTGTTTGTTTTATTCATTTATTTATTTATTTTTTTTTACTTTTCATTTTGGGTTGTACACAGTACAACTTGGATTTAAAATAATAATTAAAAACATTTCATAACTATTTATTTATTTATTTATTTATTTGTTTTACTTGAAATTTGTTAAAATCACTGTATTGCAGAAAACAAAATCTCTATTTATTTATTTATTTATTTATTTATTTATTAACAACTTAAACATCAGAAGACATTGTAATAAAATAATGTGATAATATATATAAAATCTTATGAGCTTTTGCCCCCCCTTTCTTTTCATTTTGTGTTGTATACAGAAAAAAAAACAAAAAAACTTGGACATATTTTTGTGCGATACACCCTACTACTAGTAAGCAAGTCATTACAAAGTTACAGCAACCTACCACAATTCACACTGTGAGTTTGTCTTTGAAGCTAACCAGACTAGGCGCCATAAACTCCAGCGAGGACATAAAACAATCTCAAGATAACAGCTTGACACCAAAACCACAACAAATCATTATCCTACGAAGATAATACATAGTTTAGAAATCAATAAACCTCATACTGTTTTGACGTCTGCATCTTCTCTCATATTCAAAGCAACAAACCACACACACCTCAAAAGATCACATACATCAAAATAGTGTTTCTTATTTATACTGCTGACTGAGTGGCCATTAAAATAGCACACAATAGAGCACAACCATGCACTCTATCGAGTCACGGGACCTCCCAGCCATGCCCATTCCACCTATTTATTTAGAGAGCGCCACTGCACCAAATTGAAGGCCACTGAACACATTTTGGAGTTTGATATCTCCCTTCAGCAGCTCTGACACACAGCAGGAAGGGCAAGAACCAGCATTGGCATCCCAGCTCTGCTGCACGGCACAGCTGCACCCAGTCCTGACCTGGGAGGTGATAGGGAACCATGGGTGTTTTTTGAAAAGACGAGCCTTTCCTGTCTCTGTCTTGAGTGCAGTAGACCCGCCAATGGATATATTAAAACTTGGCACTAAATTTGTTAAGTCTACCTATTTTAAAAAAGCACAATGAAGGCTAAAATAATTCACTGTATTTTTACTTTTGTGATGTATGTATTGTAAATGTTAGGTGAGGCCCACCTTAAATGTTTTCGGCAAATAATATCAGCCAAAAGTTTAAAATACAATTGACTGCATTACAGAAAGATGAAATAGCTGGGGGAAAAAACAAACAAACAAACAAACTGAAATTTGATGACTTTCCTGTCATTTTAAAATAATATAAAAATAATATAAAATAGGTATAGGTGTGCTCAATCTTTTGACCTCTAAAGAAATTCGAATAAATTATAAATAATAATAACAATAACAATAATAATAATAATAATAATAATAATAATAATACATTTAAACAATAACAACAACAATAATAATCTGAACATTTTTTTGTGATTTTCTAAACATTTTATATAAATCTATATAATATATATATATATATATATATATATATATAAAAAATAAATAATATATATAAAATAAATAAATATAAATATATATACAATTATAATATAAATGTGATTTTAAGGAAATCTAAATTTTATATAAATTAATTATATACAAATGAGTAGGTGTGACCTCTCAAGTACAAACAAATGCAAAATAATCACACATAATAATAATAATAATAATAATAATAATAATCTCAACATTTTCATTTAATTTTATATACGTTTAATATAAATACAATTCTAATATAAATTTATTTTCTTATAAATATAAATGTTATAAAATTATATAACAAGTAGGTATGACCTATAGAGTACAAACAAATACAAACAAATAATCTAAACATCTTTTCTTTAATGTTATACATAATTAATATAAAATATAATATAAATGTAATTTCATATAAATTTTAATTTTATATAAATTCATTTATATGAAAAAAAATAGTAGGTTTTGACGTCTAGTGTGCAAATACATATTAAAAAAATCACACCTAATAATAATAATAATAATAATAAATCTATACTACTACTACTACTACTACTACTAATAAATCTAAAAATACATTTCACTATAAAGTATCTTATTTGTTTAACACAAATTAATTACACTGAATATACTTGCTTTCTGTAATATTGTGTAATAAATCAGATGTGTAACCATCAGGCAACTTAACTGTGGATTAATTTGTAATCTTACTACAACTACATAACAGGGTGACCACATTGTGACTCAGTCTAAAGAAATGAAAATAAATTTGCCCTTGAGATGATTTTCAGGTTCATCCTCCACAGTGGAGTCAGACCAGGACCAAACACACCTCCTCCTTATATACTGCTTACAGCAAAATGAGCCACATTTCAGAATTTAAACAGCATCAGAAGACTCTAATAAGACGACTGTTGTGTACTGACCTGAGTCTGTTCTGGTTTGGAATACATTATTCCAAGGCGTGTTTTTTGGGATCCGGCCAGAAGGGCCAGGAATGTTTGACTGCTATCAATCTGAATTTCCAACAAACCAGAACTGGTTGTTAAAACAGTACCTACACACAACACATGAAACAATTCCCCTTTTGCTAGGTACACGTTATCATCTTCTTGTGAGAGTTTAGTCTATGTGGAAGAGTGGGGGAGGTATTAGTGTAAATTGAGGCAAACACTGAAGTTTGACACCTTTTGGGAACAGGGTGGCACCTATGCATACACCCAAAATGAAAAACCTTGAACGAGTCTGATTTATATCGTCTCATTTATGCATCACAAAACTCATATGGGGGAACCTACATTAATTAGGAACTAGAAATGAATTATGATGCTTTTTTTCAGTTCCTCTGCCTCTTCTGTCGGACACTGCCACGCGTTACCGTCTCTGAGATCAGAAATTTGCATGATCTGCTGAGCTTACATATTTATGTGGGCTACCTCACATTAAAAGTTTAACTATACGAAGAAAAAGCATATCTCATTGACCATTTTCAGATATTTAACCATGGCATTAGATACTTACTTGCAGTAGTGACAGTGAAATCCAACAAAGTTATTCCAAAACTCGCTCGTAACCCCTCAAAAAGTACAAAAAAGCTCCAAAAACACAGGCGCGTCTGGTTAGGAGAGATGGCTCGATTGTTGTTTAGCGCTGTTTAGTCCACTGCTGTTTGGAATATTCATTTTATTTCCTCGCGGTTGCGCGCATGTGAGCTGGAATAATTCACCTCTGTCCCGTTACTTAGAGAACAACTGCAGCACTGAGACTCAGCGGCAACACTCTCACAGTGAGAGAGAGAGAGAGGGAGAAAGAGTGATGTGTGAGTGACGTCACACACTCACACACGCACGCAGACGAGCAAATGCAAACACTCACTGCAGGCGCGCTCTGGTGTGGAGTGTATAATTCAAAACACATTGTCAGCTCACTCAGTAAAGTTTATTAGCAGCGAGTGAACTACCTTACTTAAAATGCATGTGATTTCTCAGAAAAGTAATTCATATATTATACTAATAGGTCGTCAAAACATCTACATCTACATACATACATACATACATATATATATATATATATATATATATATATATATATATATATATTAGGGATGTCAGTCGCAATTAATCGCAAAATAAATTTGACTGTGAACATACACACAAAATATTTTTTAAAGCTATTTTTGTGTTAAATGAGAAAGTATCAAGTATACATTACAAATGATAGCTTTATAAATATTTATTTAATTCAACAAAAAATGTATTACACATAAACATTTAGGCTACAATGGCCTAACATAAACTATGGAACATAAAAGAAGATCATTTGAGAAACATCTCAGTATTGTTTGTTCATACAATGAAAGTCACTGGTAACCAAAACA
>JAFVLL020004058.1:0-22338 GCA_021397915.2 Tor tambroides | reverse complement strand
GGGGTCATAGGCAGCATTCCTCCTCCTCCAAACACGGCGAGTTGAGTTGATGCCAAAGAGCTCGATTTTGGTCTCATCTGACCACAACACTTTCACCCAGTTCTCCTCTGAATCATTGGCAAACTTCAGATGGGCCTGTACATGTGCTTTCTTGAGCAGGGGGACCTTGCGGGCGCTGCAGGATTTCAGTCCTTCACAGCGTAGTGTGTTACCAATTGTTTTCTTGGTGACTATGGTCCCAGCTGCCTTGAGATCATTGACAAGATCCTCCCGTGTAGTTCTGGGCTGATTCCTCACCGTTCTCATGATCATTGAAACTCCACGAGGTGAGATCTTGCATGGAGCCCCAGTCCGATGGAGATTAACAGTTATTTTCTGTTTCTTCCATTTGCGAATAATCGCACCAACTGTTGGCACCTTCTCACCAAGCTGCTTGGTGATGGTCTTGTAGCCCATTCCAGCCTTGTGTAGGTCTACAATCTTGTCCCTGACATCCTTGGACAGCTCTTTGGTCTTGGCCATGGTGGAGAGTTTGGAATCTGATTGACTGATTGCTTCTGTGGACAGGTTGTCTTTTATACAGGTAAGGAGCTGAGATTAGGAGCACTTTCTTAAAGGGGGTGCTCCTAATCTCAGCTCCTTACCTGTATAAAAGACACCTGGGAGCCAGAAATCTTGCTGACTGATAGGGGATCAAATACTTATTTAACTGATTAAAATGCAAATCAATTTATAACTTTTTTGAAATGCGTTTTTCTGGATTTTTTTTGTTGTTGTTGTTGTTATTCTGTCTCTCACTGTTCAAATAAACCTACTGTTAAAATTAAAGACTGATCATTTCTTTTGTCAGTGGGCAAACGTACAAAATCAGCAGGGGATCAAATAATTTTTTCCCCACTGTATATACATATGTTTGTATGTATATACACACACACACACACACACACAAAGATCTGGCATTAAACTCTAGATGGCGCAGTCCAATAGGTCTAACTCAATCTGACATAATGACATCATTATAACATGGCACAGCGGATTGGTTCTCTCCTCTATCGGTAGCCAATGAGCTCGCTGCTCAACATTCAATTATATGATTAGTGTTTGCTGTAGCATGCTTCAGAAACCCTTCACCTTCCCCAGCTCCACTTGTATAGATCTGCTATGGGGTGATTTGTGTATGGGGGTTACTTTATGTATGTTATATGTGCAGCAGCAATATTTCTTATATGCTCACAGCAGCATCTTGTGGATGTATTCTTGATACTTTCTCTGCCATAGAAGCAGTGTAGCTGATTTATTGCGCCAGTACTAAACACATTAACATTGTTATGTACATTACCATGCCAATCCCTCCCAGAGTTGTCATGACAGAAATATATGTTCAAAACTGTCTCCTTGACTTACCCAATAGTTATCTCATAATAAAGATGTATAATTTGAAGTATCGGGTCAAATTTCACTTGAAACGTTCAGGTCATTCATATTTGCATTGTTCCATCCTATCTCTAAATAAAGAGAAAAACTATTACAGCGTATGTGTGATGTGGTGGGAGGTGTGTGAATACTTCTGACAGCTTGTAATCATAACTAACTAGCAACATTATTCACACAATGGATTGTTCAAAAAGACATAAGCATAAGGTAAACTGACACAGCCCATAATACAACTATCAATATTTAATGGGCTTTTCAGAAACGGCAACAACTCTGAGACTTCAAAATATTTAAAACTGACAGCCTTTTTCTTGCCCGGCTGGCAGTCTGGCAATTGTTATGATGAATGTCTGCATTGTCTTTGTAACCATCCCCCCAAACTCCCGCCTTCATTTCAAAACACTATTTTTAGTGAGCCAAAACAGTGGAAAACACCTACCCATGCAGAGGACATTATTTACAGATTTCATCTTTTTATTTTATTTTTATTTATTTATTTTTATTTATTTTTTTTACGTTATGTATTTTCTTTTTGGAGGGGGTGAATTTTTACAATGTTAAGGACACTGACACTGATTAAAATGACTGGTTCATGGCTATGCATCTATTCAAAAGAACTAAACAGAAGTCACATTTATGTATATATGTAATTTTTCTGTGTTCACCTGTGAACTTTTTTTTTGTTTTGTTGCATTTTTCAACATTTATTTTTTCATAATAATACAGTTATTTAAATGTATTATTATTATTATTATTATTATTATTATTAATTTCAGCATTGGCATTTCTTAGGTCAAAGGTGAACTTTACCTTCAGCTACTACACCCTGCTCAAAAAGCCTCTTCAACAACAGAGGTTTACAGTATGGCATGTTGCTACATGATCGTGAAAAAGTACACAAATACATTGCAAGCTTCAATATGAGAAACAGAAAGTGTCTGAATTCACATCCCTGTTTCAACTCCTCCCCAGACTACAAGTGTCATATATTGCCGATCGGTTAAATCCATCCATAGCTGGAATTGAAAACGCCCATTTTCATCTCATTCAACATATTCATTCAAAGGATGCACTCAATGTATGAAAGCTTTCTAAAGATGCACCCCTGCATACAGCATCTAAATGTTTTTTTGCAAGTCTGTTTGTTGAAATCCTCTGTGTATAGTCCAGACATGTGCGTTCTTCTACCACCTTAAATAAGCATAATACAATTTAACCACATGTAAACGTAAACTTTTGAATGCTGTGAAATCTGCAGCTATTAATGGAAAAACATGATCACAAGTTGTCACCTTCTGCTCATCACCTAACACTCCTCAGCAGTGCATCTCACCTTCATGTCTACTTCACACACTCACACTGCAATCTTTTTATATCCCACAGCTGCTGGTGAATAAGAGTCAGACAACTCTGGAAAAGATATCCTCTAAATCCTTGCCATCTGTTTGGTGCAAATGATGTTGAGATGAAATTGTATCCAAGTGTTCTCTCATTTCTTTTTAATGGCCATGCTTGAATAATCCCAAATATGTTAATATTAAAAATAGAAAATAATTGTTCACATATAGTTCAATCATGACAACTCTGTGGATAGTTTTAGCACAATATGACAATGTTAATATATTTGGTCTTGGCAGACTACATTTGCTATGCACACTGCTGCTGATGTAGCAGATGCAGTCAACCAAGTCCAAATACATTAACATTGTCATATCATGCTAAAACTATACACAGAGTTGTCATGACTGAACTATACCTGACCAATTATTTTCTATTTTCAGAGCACGTTGCTTCAAATAGATACATAGACATGCCACTGTGAGGATGTAAGATATGCTGCTGCATGAATAGGCATACATAAATTGCTTAGACAAGTGGAGCTGGGGGAGGTGGAGTGTTTCAGAAGAACTCTAATAATGACGTGATAGCTTGTACCGTGTAGTAAATTTGATTGCTAACAGATTGGATGTAAAGAACCTGGGGCATCTAGAGTTTCTTGACTGATCTAGATATTTATTTGATGTCAAGTCCATTCTTGGTATGTTTGTGTAGATATCACGTGAAAATGGCCTGAGTTATCCAAATCCAGAGCAACGCAAGTACTGTCCCTGTTAAAAAAAAAAAAAAAAAAAAAAAAAAAAAAAAAAAAAACTGCATATGCTGGTTAGGTATGTTTTGCAGCATGGCTGCTGGTTCGAGCTGGTTTAAGCTGGTCCTGAGCAGGAGCTAGTTGCTTAGGACCATCTTAGGACCAACACATGACCAGCTAAGGACCAGCTTAAACCAGTGGCCATACAAAACATACCTAACCAGCATATGCTTTTTTTAAACAGGGGTAGGTAATGTGTAATGGAAAGATATGTATTGTGTAAAGTAAGTGTCTGACCTAAGTTACTGAACCTATATTCTCTTAATATGTTATTTTAAATAAGATAAGGTGCTGCTCTGGCCTATATTTATAGCAGGTACTGTTTTAGGTGTTTGTGAAGTGGATAGCATCCCTCTCAGTAAAGCAAATCTCAGGGCAATGTTTTCTTGGCAATGCAAGTGTGCTCAATTAGAGGACATTAAATGGTATGAGCTCTCACCTCATGAAAAGGTCAGCAGATAGACCTTGGCAAAATGTCAGCCTTGTGTAACTAGCACAGGCCAGAAGATCCTTGGCCTAAACAAGCGTAGAGTTCATGAGAGATCTACTAGGGAATGAATGTACTGTATGTTATAAATGATAGCTGTACAATTTCAAGGAATGACTGACAAATTAAATGCGCTAATGGTGAAACTGGGCCTTGGAACATGTAGAAAGAAATGTCAAAGACACAGATAGATTCTTCTCATACAAGCATTTTGCTTATAGTTGTGGGTCTAAAAGCAGTGGATATAATATCAATAAGTCGTGCAAAATTTGACCTGATTCAGCTGCATGACAATACAAAAATAAATCCTTGAGGTTACACTGAATGTTCTGTTGCACCCTGTATTACGCTGTAATATTGAGGTCAGGCTCAACAAATCCTCCAGAAATGGCAAATGGATGGGATTAAGGCTATTGTTGATGCAGTTGGAGCACTAGCACTTTTTGTGCCATATCAGCAGAGCAGCTCAATGTGTTTGATAAATTCCAAATACGACGACAGCTGACCTTTGCAATCTATTAAACAGGTCTGTTCAGCTCGGTAAATGTTATTTGTGCAATTTTGTGTATTAGTCTGAAGTAGACGTTGAATTCCAAGACATACTGTCACGTTGCAGTTATCTGAGTCTACTTTTCAGAGAAAGTCTTGCAAAAAATACAGTGGCAGTACCATATGGAATAATGATGATATTATACTATGTCCTAACCAGGTAGGACATGACAAGTTTCGGTCTCACTTTATATTGTGGCCCTAATACCTGTTTACTTACATAGTAACTAGATGTGTACGTAGTATGTAACCACAGTGTAAGTACATATTGGTACATAGTACCTACAGCTCTAATGTTTGTGTAACTACACATATGTAACAATCCACTGAATGGTATGTGTAAGTTCAAATGTGTAACAGGACATTGGTAACAACACTTTTTGGAAATGAAAGTACAAATGTGTAATAAGACTAACAGCACTTTTCGGTAAAGAAAGTGTTACACTTTATATTAAGTAAACAATTCCTATGGATTTACCATGTAATTACTCTGATGTTACACAGCAGCGGCCAGTAAGTTAGGCTTTACATATAAATTGTGGTTGGTGTCCAGAATGTTACACTTTATATTAAGTGGACAGTTCCTGAGGAGTTACAATGTAAGTACACTGGTATTACAGTGGTGCACCAACTCCACCAACTCGAGATCCTACTCCTCCCACTTTACATATCCCTAAACCTACCCGTTTCCACCCCCTGGATCCCATTTCCACCCCTAAACCTACCCATCTCCACCCCCTGGATCAAATTGTTCCAATTACTCTTATACATATTGTTGTTACAAAATGTAGTTATATAATTCCTGTTACACGAGTACTTAGTGAAGTGAAAAAAAAGTGTTGTTACCAATGTCCTGTTACACATTTGTACTTACACATACCATTCTGAGGGTTGTTACATGTGTGTAGTTACATAAATATTACAGCTGTAGATATTATGTATCAATGTGTACTTACACTGTGGTTACATACTATGTACACATCTAATTACTATGTAAGTACACAGGTATTAGGCCCACTTAATATAAAGTGGGACCCAAGTTTCCAGCAGTGAGCTATTAGAGTCAACTAGAAGCTACGAGCCACAGCACTGCAGAAATATGTGTGATCAATCTGCAAAATGCTATTTAGGATGCCATACTACACATATTTATCACTTGTTTTTTTATCTTTAAAACATTTTTTTTTTCTTTTGGATGTTCTAGTTGGTAGTATGATTTTTTAAAGCATTCAGAGCATTGCATTTGATAACTGTATCACTGATTCATGAGCAAATTATTCAAACACTGAAATTAAACTTTGCCAGCTGGAAATCCAAAAAGATGAAAAGAAAATTTAAACAATGGATGTCTGTGATTAGACAGCCAAGAAAACCAGTATTGGGTTGAAGAAGCAGAATTTGAGGAAGAAATACAAAGGAAATCTAAGTGGTTTTTTTTTTTTTTTTTTTTTTAATCATTGTATTTGTTACAATATATTACCATAAATATTGTGAGCAAATGTTGGACAAAAATAACCCTTATAATAATGTAGTCACAGCTCTATGGATTTTTTCCTTTGTGAAAAATCTAGCTGTATGTGTTTTTATGTAAATCCCCAAATGCCACGCTGCATTGGGACAGTTGAGACATGCCTTCCATCTCTGACAACTACGACAGATATTACACTTAGCACAGTGGAAGACACATGGCAGGTTTGTCCCTCCACTGACCTTTTGTGCTGTTTTCTGGCTGAATGTTATCACAGATATGAAGCAGGGGTCTGATGGCTCTTCTTATTTTCAAGGGAAATTTAGCTGGCCAGGAGATTTATGATTTGTAATGTTAAAGATGGTGAGATATACTCAGTTTTTGAGTGATTAAATATTAGTATTTCAGCTAGGGTTTTTCTGGGTGTGTTTTTCTGAAGAGCCTGGAAGTGGTGTAAAGTTTTCAAGTAAGTGAAGTATCTTTTTGGCTTCTTTGTAGTTTTAAGTATCAAAACAGACAGTTTAGTATCAAAGATATTAGCAACTTTTACTCTCTACTTGAGTACATTTTATAACAAATACATGTACTCTTTACTCCACAACATTTGTGAAGAGTAATGCAATTTCTTGTTACATTTTGTATGGCACCTACATTTTTCTGTAGCAGTTTATTTCTGCTACAGAAGTAGTGATATCAAACTTGTCATTAGTAGGAAGTTTTGAATCTCATGCGTTTGATACATGAAATGAGGACATGACTGAGACATTTTGAAGGATATTGGTTTACTTATTATGGGGGTAGAATTGTTGCATAATTCAAAATAAATAGATTATGATCCACAAATAACAGATTTTTTTTTTTTTTTTATGTAAGCACATAGTAGTTAAGGCCACCTAATATAAAATGTGACCGAACTTCATTCTATGGACACTTCATTCAAACTGAGCTGAAGTGCTGTTTGTGGTTTGTGGTTTGTGGAATCCTGTTTCCAAAAGATTGTTGGAGTGTATGCCTTCTTTCTATTTCCATCAAGATCAGTGAATGAGGATAAATTTAGGATTATACACAATTTATGATCATTGATCATTGATCAGAATCATCAGTAATACCCTCACGATGCGTCCAAGGCAAATAGAAATAATTTACAATCACTGATACTGTCTACACTGGACGAGGCGTGACACGATGAAGGACAAATGATTCACACATTTGCTTTGATGCATCCAGTTGCAGTTACAGCTGTTGAAGTGCAGCGCAACAGCGAACAGAGTAGACATGGCCTTTTAAAGCACAATTGCGGTGACAAATATAGGGCATAATAAAAACGTATAATATCAAATATGGGCCCAAATGACCATCTGGGTAGCAGGCTTAGCATCATTGCAGTGTGTACTGGGGATTTGTGAGTGGACGATTTAAATAAAACCTGTGTATTTACTTTGGATGCTGTTAAGTAACTTTTACAATCAAACCTAGTAAGTCTAATTCATATGAAATATTGTTTGCGTGATCAAGCATTTTAACCAATAAATCTTATATTTATGTGCATTTATATTCAACACACCTGCACCACATTTAAAAAAGAACCCATGTACATCGTTATTTATATATATATATATATATATATATATATATATATATATATATACATACACACATTGTTAGATCCACATAGCTGTTCATATGCATCATTTAAATGGCTTGACTGAAAAACTGGGAAACATTGTTGGCTGCTGTGACACAATTTAACCTATTACACAAACTCGTATGTTTATCATGAGGTTGAATCCAGTTATTTATAAGTCAGTTACTAATTGATGCTTTCCTTTCCATATAACATGACGCTTTCATAATGCGTTTGCATCCAGTATAGCATTGTTCCCATAGCTGTGATTTCAAGCGCTGTTTCTCTGGCATTTTCAAAGGCATATTAAATATAATGCTGTGGCTTGGCTTGATACACAGTCTAATATTCTAACGAAATCCAATTTTAAATATCATTCACTGCACCCATTTTTTTGGTCCTTATATTTCCTTTTTGAGCCAATGCAGACGAATGAAGTTATTTCAAGAGGAGACCACCCTGACTGTAAAGCAAAATGCGATTGGTTATAGCGAGAATGTGCTATGATTGGTCAGCGAAGTGAGGATGTTGTCTGATTGGCTTGAGTAGACGGTGGGTGGAGTCTACGCATTTGTGGATTGTCAGCATCTTTATGGTAGAAATGTTTCAAAATCCACAAATGCACAGCGAGCAATTCACAAATGCGTGCAGCAATCTACAAATTGCCACAGTCACCAGTCAAGCTGCACTACATTTCCCAGCATCCCTCTTGCCACTCACCTGCACTCCATCATAAATTACTCACATCTGACCTCCATCAGGGAATCCTCCTCACCTGTTGCTGCCAATCAAGCTCCCTATAAGACAACACTCCATCCATATGCTCATTGTCTGGTCTTGAGGTTACAAGCTCTTCGTCTGCCTTGTCACTTACTTGCTAGATCTCTGTGGCTCTGTGGATGTTTTCCTCCAGTTGATTCTACTAAAAGGGATGAGATAAGGTACGATTAATTCCTCAGTTTATTGAGCTTCATTGAACTCTTAGTTATTGCACTTACCTTTTGACGTTGCCTTCAGTTTGTTTAATAAAGAAGCTCTTACCTTACTCATTTTAGTTTTCATTTTATTCAAATGTAAAAAAAAAAACGTCCCAACATTTACGGAATTCAGGTTGTATTTGTCAATACGTTTCATTTTTGTTAATCTCTTTACATATATTTGTGGATCATAATATTTATTTGGAATTATGCAAAAATTCTACCCCCATAACTTGTACACCTTTTTTGAGTACTTGAGCTTAACTGAGATTTCAGTGTTTGTATTTCAGAGGCTGTTGTGTTGACACTGATTTATTGCAATATTGAGGTGCTGAACATGTGATTGTTCTTCTCACAAATCACCTATTTCTTGTTTTTCTCTGGCATTTCTCTTAGGTGTTGAGGACTATTGCATCTTTGAGCCTACATTCTGTACAAGTAAAAAAAGTTAAGTACTGTTAAAATCAGGTACTCTAAGACTTTTACTCAAGTCGTGTTGGAATTTTTGACTTGTACTGGAATCATTTTCGCTGTAAGATATCTGCACTTTTACTCAAGTTCAGTTTTCAGGTACACTTTACACCTCTAAAGCTTGGGTTGGAAAGTTTTATACAGATTCGGAATGTCATATGGGCTAGTAAATGACAACAATTTTCATTTTTGGGTGAACTATCCTTTTAAGGCCCATATGAATAGTACCCGGTTTACATGGAGACATGATGTCATTTTGTTGCCAATGAAGTTTCAATCTGTATCTTGAATGCCATTCATACTGACATCATCATCATCCCTTCTACAGACACTTCTGCTTTACCTAATAATAATGAGTTACCATCAGGAGCAGCCCAGCATATCTGGAAAAGGATTCATACTGTCCCTTCTGCTATCAGTATGTTATAATCTCTATTACCACTGATGTGGGATGAATGACAGGAAGATGAATGGCAGCTCTTTGATGATAAAGAAAAGACTGGCATACATTTGGATGGATGCCTCAGGTTTTGAATATGAGATGTTGAATGGGGATCGTGTCTTCAATGTTGTTTAGCAGAGAATACATGTGAATTAGAATGCACTGCATTGAACACAAGCTCTATGTGTGCGTGCTTGTCTCCGACGATTGGTCAGCAAGAGATTTCAGCAGGTAGCTGCTTTCAAAGCTGTAAATGACATGCACAGCGGCAAACATGCTTGCAGTGCCATTTACCGACAGAGAGGAAGACAAAGTGAAAAGGAGATGTGGCCATAATTACCTCAGAGCCTCAGTGAGTCTCTCATAATGGGTTAGACTCATAAAGCTTGCATTAAGCCATTCTGTGGAACAAACAGAACAGCTCTCCTTTTTCCTCATGTTCTCAGTGTAGATGTGTGAGTGTGACCTTTTGGTGAATATAGATTCTAACGATAGGCTTGGTCTACCTTGCAGGGTCCATCTGTTGAACTGCCAGTAGTGTGTCTCATGAGCCTGTAGTGTACTTTTTCTTGGTTAGGCAGGATCACTCATTACTTATGTAACTTATTCAACAGTTAGTTCCAGTCCTCAAATTTGATTGGCTGAGCAGCGTTCCAGGAATGTTGGTGGTGGGGATTTTTCAGTGACTCTTTACGTTAGTTAAGTTTATGGCAACGTATTACTGTTTTGAATCATTTACTCAACTGATTCATTCAAAAATGTGATCTGATTTGAGACTTCCAATGACTCACTTATGTGGTGGCTTTGTTTGAAATTTTTGTTGGCAGAGCAACAAAATAAATAAATAAATAGACAAAGGAACTGGAAATATTGTGTGAAAAGGTAATTTACTATGTATTTATTATTATTATTATTATTATTATTTTGTTGTTTTTGTTTAATGAGCTGCCATGTAAGATTGACATTGCTTCAATTCTTCCCACATTACAGCAAAGGATTACTGTAATACAATATATATATATATATATATATATATATATATATATATATATAATTTTTTTTTTTTTTTAAATCACATTTGGAAAAATCTGCTGATTTCTAAGCTCATAACAAGTTAACATCAGCTAGTTTGTTCATAATGGGTAATAATGAACAGGACAAACTGCCTGCAAAAAAATACAAAACAAATATCCTCCTTTCATAAAGGAGAAATGTTTATAGACCCAAGCAATATAAGACACTCACACAGAAAACTAGATTTTCTGTCTTCGTCCATCTCAACCTTCACTTGACAGATGGAAAAGCAACACATTTTAACAACACTTAAGGCACATTTTTTTGAAAAGAACAAATGGCATCTATTAGGAATGCAGCACATTGACTGTTTTATTGATTACCTCTAGAGTAAACTGACCTGTCACTGTATAATTCAGATACTAATATTGCATTATAAATCTGTATTGGTTCACAAATTAGTAGACCAAGACAGAATTTGAACTTTCCATGCTAATTTTGAAGGAAAAACTATTGTCCAATACACTCTCTGATGAAATAGGTACATATGATTGATCTGTAGAGGAAAAAGTCACCAGAATGAAGAAAAGATTTAATTGTTACACTTCATAAGTTGGCACCAATTCAACCATAATCCCCTCTCCGTGTACAAGTGTATTTCTGCTCTGGAAATGCCTAATTTGGTGTTCATTTAGCAGCAGTTTTGTGAGCCAAAGATCTGGCCCAGGCCATTTGATCCCATTTCCAATTAAGCACACTGAAAAGGTTTAATCTGTGAAGAACACTCATTTTCCCCTGGAGGGGCTCATGCAAACTATTTTGGCACAGTCGAGGCATTTTAACAAGGGAGAAATACATAGAGACTTTCCAGGTGAATCAATGCCGCTGTTGCAGGTATCATGTTGTCCTATGATTAATGGTAAAACAGAATATTTAGATTGAGTTTATGGTGTATTTTTAATAAACACAACTGCATAACAATTGTTACAAAAAAACATAAAAAATAAAATGAACAATAATAAAGTAAAATAAAATAAGTCAGCCATTTCCAGTTTTCTTTCCACAATAAAAATAAACAAATGAATGAATGTGTTTGTCTCAATTGTTCTTTCCTCTGCAGCTTTAAGACAGCATTTGTTCTTTTCCTTCTCCAAAGGGTTGTTTTTCCCATGCTTTTTGATGAATGAGCATTGACAAGGTTCTGCTTGGCGAACAGATCTACACCGATATTGTGACTGCAGGGAATGCAGAGTCTCAAAACAGCTATTGCTTCATTTACTAGCTTTTTTGCCTGAATCAAATAACACTGAATCAAGTAACAAATAACTGAAAATGTGAAATTCTGCATCTATTGTCATATGATGATAATACAACTGCATCTTGGTTTGAATGGTCAAATTACATCTTTTAAAATGGCCAGGGGGAATTTAGCACCAGCCATGTTTAACAATGATTTATTAGTGCAAGGAATATTAAACACAAACAACTGAAGAAAAAAAAAATCATTGAAGAAGCTCTGAAATGTCATTAGTTTTAAAAAGCTTATGGTATTATTATTTGCGAATGCAATTCTGTGTCCTTAAGCAATAAATAGATTGATGCAACAGTTAGTTTACTGGCATATAAAATGTAAACCAAACAACCAAAGATTTATTTAATTATTATTATTATTTTTCATTTGGTTGTGAAATTGTGGCTGGCCATTATAGAAAGTGGTCTATATATGATGGGTTTGGTGGCCTTAGTTACCAGCTCACACTCCATGCACTGAGGGCCTGTCTTATTATGATGGATATTTATAGTTTTCTTTTACATCTGCCTCCATCCAACCATCAGACATTGGAATCAAGTCTACACGCTACATTTTATTTATTTATTTTTTTCAATAATCCGGATTCAGGATTCAATTTCACATTAAAGCGCTTCAGGGTTATGTTAGTAACAGTCAATTGGTTTTAATATAGGATTAATCTATGAGGGTAATATTTAGAAATACATATAGGAATTTTAGAGTGGATGCATGCTCCTATGTTGGTCCCTCAATGTCTATGGTAGTCACCCTTTCTAATGACTGTTAAAAATGTCTATTATTACACCACAAGAACTGTCATTATGGTGGATGCTGACAGTGCCATGGGAAGACGGCCTGGAGTCAGCTTTCAAGAGGAAAAAGGAGAAGTACGCAGAACTTGCAGCTGCGTGCATAGAAGCAGGGTGGAGGGATTTCATCTATCCAGTGGAAGTTGGCTGCCGGGGCTTCACTGGAACATCTACTCAGTGGCTCCTAAAGTCCCTCGGCGTCAGAGGCCCCAAGTTGGCAAAGGCACTGAAAGAGCTGGCAGAGGAGGTAGAGCAAGGGAGCTTCTGGCTCTGGCTTTGGAGAAAGGACAAGGTGTGGGGAAGAGAAGGATCCTAAGGCTGGCTGCAGGGGGCGGTAGGGAGACGTCCTTGCCGCTGCTCCACCACCCGGAGATGTTCCGGGATTTAAGGAGCAAAACATCGACGATGGGTGGCTCCCGGCTGACGACCCTGCAGCCAGCTCAAACGGCACCGTCAAGTGTATCAGGCAAAGATGCCTTGCAGGTATGTTTACCTGTGCTTTCATCTAGTTATTCTGGATCACCAGTGACTACTGTGAACAGTGCAGTTGACTACCAGGAAAGTCTGGCGGGATGCCAGGGAAGACTGGCTGGCAGCAGGAAAGACTGCACCGGGGTGGTGGGGCTAGTTACCCTACCCACATGTCAATGAAGCATTAAGCTACAGTGACTCCCTAAACAAACTACAAGCAGAATAAAGATGAAACAGCCCAGTGGTCCACCAAGAGGCGGGATGGAAGATGGACCAAATAGGACGGATAACACGGTATCGATCGGCACAACAACGACGAATGAGCAGAGGATCCTACGAGACTGCAGCTGTGGATGGTCCAAAATTACAACATACCAGGGCCTACGAATCCACCAGGGTAAGGCAAAATGTGGTGGTAGAAGCCAAGTGCAAGCTTGCACTGCAGTAGCAGGTCGGACAAGGAGGAACCACAGCCAGGTTGAGAACCACAGTGCTATGGATCCCACCAATGCACTTGAAGAGGAGGAGCAAGATCAGCCTACCCAGCAGGATTCACACTTACCACAGCATATCCCCCAATGTGATCAACAAACCAAAACACCAAGCAGAGAACCTACAGGAGAAGCACATAGGAAGCCAGTCCGGAAAGCCAAAGTTAAGTGGCCAAAAGCCAGCGACAAGCGGGAGTGGAGAAGTTTAGACCAAAATCTATACACAGTCCTCCAGAACTCAATAAGAGGTAGTGTAACTGCCAAACTGAACACCTTTGGAGACATCATCTATGAAGAAGGCAAAGGGAGATTTGGAGAGCTGAGACAGAGAAAGATCCCCCCTAAACAGAGTGGAAGACGAGAAAGGGAAATCCTGCAACTGGTAAAGGAACGTCGCCTTGTCCAGAAGGCATGGAGGAAGGCTATGGACCACGAGAAGGAAGGCTTGAAGAGCTTGTGGGGTCAGATTAGAGCTAGGCTCACAAACCTGAGGCGGGAGGAGAGAATTAGGAAACGCAGAAGTTGAAAGGAGAAAGCAAGATCAAGCTTCTTCCAGGACCCTTTCAGGTACGTCCGAAGCCTGCTGGAGGAGAAGAAGAACGGGACACTGCATATCACAGGACAGGAATTGGAGGAGTACATCAAGACCCAGACTAGTGACAGCTTGAGAGAAAGCCCTCTGGGCTCGCCGGGGCATGTACCTCGCCCAACAGAGCCATCCACACAATTTGATACCACCCCTCCAAAGTGGTTGGAAGTTAAGCAAGTTGTAGAGCGAGCACGAGCGGCATCAGCAGCTGGACCTAATGGTGTACCTTACAGGGTGTATAAGAACTGCCCCATGGTCCTGAAACTGTTGTGGAAACAGATGGGTGTCGCTTGGAAATCCAAAGCTATCCCGGCAGCATGGAACAGAACAGTCACTACTTTTATCCCAAAAGAAAAAGACTCCAGCAACATCAGCCAGTTTAGAGGCATTGCTCTGCTGAACGTAGAAGGGAAGATCTTCTTTTCAGTGATGGCCAAACGAATGACCAGCTACCTCCTGGCAAACAACTACATCGATGCCGGTTGTCAGAAAGCAGGTGTCCCTGGATTTCCGGGCTGCATAGAGCACACTGCGACGACTTGGGAGCAAATCCAGTCAGCCAAGTGCAATAAGTCGGACCTCCATGTGGTTTGGCTGGACCTCGCAAATGCTTATGGGTCCATTCCCCACCAGCTTATCAGCTACACTCTTGACTTCTTCCATATCCTTCCATGCATCTGGACTCTCATTGCTGGCTATTTCAACAACTTCCACATCTGTTACACATCCACAGAAGTCTCAAATGGGTGGCATCGGCTGGAGAAAGGGATAGCAATGGGATGTTCCATCTCCCCCATCCTCTTCATAGCAGTCTTTGAAGTTATCCTCATTGGTTGAAAACAGATGGTCAGAGGAGTCAGATCTCAGTCAGGTCAGCGACTCCTGGCTATGCGTAGGTTCATGAATGATCTCACCTCTAGACGGCAGCATGTACCAACAGACTGTTGAAAAGGCTTGAGGACTTATTAAACTGGGCTAGAATGAAGATAAAACCAGCCAAGTCACGCAGTCTTTCGATCCGCAAAGGAGTCAGGAGGGATAACATCTCATTCTCTGTGGATGGTGAGGAAATCCCACGTTTGAGAAACCAACCAGTAAGAAGTTTAGGAAGGCTTTATACAGCAGACCTGTCCGATAAGCATATGGCTGTCTCTATCACCTCACAGCTCTCCAATGGTCTGGAAAAGACTGACCAAAGCTTTCTACCTGGCAAGCTAAAGGTCTGGTGTTACCAATTTACCTTGCACCATCGCCTGATGTGGCCTCTCAAACTGTGTGAAATCACCTCATCAACAGTCCAGAAGATGGATTCAAAGGCCAACAATTACATCCGGAAATGGCTGGGCCTTCCGCGATGTCTGTCAAATGCAGCCCTGTTTGGAAGAAACACACTGAGCCTCCCACTGAGATCCATCAGCTTAGGCTACAAGCAGGAGAAGGTGAGACTGGTCTTTGAATTACAAGACTCACCAGATCCGGTAGTCCAAAACGCCAAGGCCCAAGTCCAGACTGGAAGTAAGTGGAAAGCAACACATGCAGTACACCAGGCCATAACCCACCTGAAACATCAAGAGGTCGTCGGAATGGTGCAACATGGCAGGGCAGGCTTTGGTTTGGGAACCTCACCAAAGATGTGCTCAAAGGCTTCAAAGATAGTCAGATTTTTCCTCTCTATCTTTGAAGTCACGAGGGATGAAGAGGAGAGCTATAAGATCAAAGCTGTGAGCCAAGGCCAACAAGGGAGATGGACAACGTGGGAGGATGTGAGTGACAGGGTCCTGACTTGGGCCGATTTGTGAAGGATGCCTCAAGCAAGGCTGAGCTTCCTAATTAGGGCTACGTATGACACTCTCCCAAGCCCACAAAATTTGAAACTATGGTACGGTGCAGAGGAGAGATGCCAGCTTTGTGGACATCAGAACCCCAGCCTACAGCACGTCTTGTCCAGCTGCAAAACGGCACTGACTCAAGGTCGCTATGGATGGCGCCACGATTGGGTCCTGCGTAAGTTAGCTGAAGTCATCGAGGCACGCAGACTGGAAGTAAACAGGACCAGCCCAGCAATATCCCATGGGCTGATACAGTTTGTGAGGCAAGGGGGTGAGGCACTAAGCAGCACTACTAAGCAGTGGTCCCTACTGTCACCAGGAGGTAACTGGGAGTTGAAAGCTGACCTTGACTGCCAGCTGAAGTTTCCTCAGCAGATTGCCATAACTTCCCTGCGGCCAGACATTGTGCTCTGGTCCACTACCACAAGAACTGTTATTATGGTGGAGCTGACAGTGCCATGGGAAGACGGCCTGGAGTCAGCTTTCGAGAGGAAAAAGGAGAAGTACACAGAACTTGCAGCTGCGTGCATAGAAGCAGGGTGGAGGGCTTTCATCTATATAGTGGAAGTTGGCTGCCGGGGCTTCACTGGAACATCTACTCAGGGGCTCCTAAAGTCCCTCAGCATCAGAGGCCCCAAGTTGGCAAAGGCACTGAAAGAGCTGGCAGAGGAGGCAGAGCAAGGGAACTTCTGGCTCTAGCTTCGGAGAAAGGACAAGGTGTGGGGAAGAGAAGGATCCTAAGGCTGGCTGCAGGGGGCAGTAGGGAGACGTCCCTGCCGCTGCTCCACCACCCAGAGATGTTCCGGGATTAAAGGAGCGAAACATCGACGATGGGTGGCTCCCGGCTGACGACCCTGCAGCCAGCTCAAACGGCACCTGTGCTTTCATTTATAGAATAAATATAGAATAAACTTATAGATTTACAGAATAAAATTTCTGGGGAAAATGATACTGTTTCCTGAGAATTATTTAATGTCAAAAAAAAAAAAAAAGTAGTAAGGAATTCTAAAGCTTCAAGCTTGTTCTGTGTCTTCATGCAAAATAGAATATATTATTGACTACCTAAATAAAATAGTTGCATAGTTGGTTATTTGCTGGGGTGTTGTTAGGATATTTTAACTAACTGCCAAGGCATTGCTTGGTGGTTGCTTGCAAGCTTACCCATTAAATTAACTTCAAGATTTATTAAAAAAGAAAAAAGAAGAAAAATTAACACTAAGGATGTGAAATTTTAATCTCATTTGATTTAGGAAGCAGTCCTGTATATTTCTGGTCTGAAATTACTAGCTGAAACAGTGTCTTGCTTTGTTTTGTCTAACGACTGTGAACTGTGCAGCATATGCTTTTGAAGTTGGCCATCAGACCTGATGGTTGAGACTGCTCTTTCACTCTGTAATCCAATTAGCAATGTCTATAAACATAGAAAGGTCACATGCTTGTTATAAGGCACATTTAGTTCAATGAAACTATTGGGTGTGTCAAAAATGGCAATTACTTTTTATTTTATGTTTATTTTTGTGTGTTCTTGGAAGGGACACAAGAAATAGTATTATAGTGTTATTCTACTCGACTGGATGTCACTGTTGCTCAAGACACAACCACTCATTCAAATGCTTTATTGGTTGTGAATTGATAGTGGCATTTTTTTTTTTTTTTTTTTAACTGAGAGAAGACATTTAAATCATTTAAAATTTGAAGCACATCTCTTTTAGCTGATCCCAGTTTTAGTTTTATAAGTCTTTATAAGCCTCTGAGAGAAAGATTTGTGAAGGAATCATTTGTCAACTTCGCAGCTCCAAAGAATCTCAAGACCACAACCATCAAATCACTGGAGATAGAACAGCATAGAGCAGGCAGCAGGCCATTATTCTTTTTTTTAAATCCAAAAAGCCACAGCATCACATTCCATTGGAATGTGGTGGAATTTATCTGCCAAAGAAAATAATGGAAAGATAATACATAGTTTCAGAAGTCAAAACACTGGTTTGGAGATGACAACACATCAAAATCATGTCTTAGACAATGATTGTCCTTGTCTGTAAAAGAAGACTTGAAAATTGAAAAAAGAAAATTCTGTCATTATTTACTCACTCTAGTGTCTATCCAAATCTGTAGCCATATATATATATATATATATATATATATATATATATATAATTATTTTTATTTTTTTTCTCTTCCTGTGCAACATAAATGGTCACACTTTCAGGAATCTTTATGCATCTTTCCATTCACTGGCAGTTCATAATGATTTGTGCTCCACTGAAGAAAAATAACAGAGTACAGGTTTGTAAGATGAGAGTAGTGAGTAATGACAGAATTTTAATGCCAGTCTAGCAGTTCTATCAACAACCATTAAAACATTTTTCTTATGATGGCTCATCCCTTATGATAGTTTAGCAGGCCTACACCAAATTATATGCAAACTTAGTGAATGAGTTATATTATGTTCCTCCTGGAGACACCCACTACTTTCCTTATACTGAGTCAAATAAAATCTCTCTGATCTCTGAAAGGATATTACATTCATCTTCAACAGTTTAAGTGTCTGGTAGATATAAGAAGACTTCCAGCTTTTCACCACAGATAGACAAATTGACCTCTATATTCCAGGTGTCAGTCTGTCTTCCAGACTCATTACACTTCTGCTGGCCCCTTCAACCCCGTCCGACATATCTCCATCAGTGATTCGTAAAACTACCACCCACCCAGAAGTTACAGTTCCATTGACTAAACATTGCACTATACTATCCATATATTTAACCTATATGCAATTTACAGTGTGTACAACATATATATATTAGTGCTGTCAAACGATTAATCGCAATTAATCGCATCCAAAATAAAAGTTTTATTTACATAATATATGAGTGTGTACTGTGTATATTTATTATGTATATATAAATACAAACACATGCGTGTATATATTTAAGAAAAATACGATATGTTTATATATATTAAATATATTTAAATAGAATATAAAATATAATAATATAAATGCATATACATGTAAATATTTTCAAAATACATACTGTATGTGTGTTTTCATATACATAATAAATAAGCACAGCACACATACATATTATGCAAACAAAAACTTTTATTTTGAATGCGATTAATCGCGATTAATCATTTGACAGCACTAATATATATATATATACCTTATTTAAAAGTGGTAGGGTTAAGGTTGATATACACACACACACACACACACACATATATATATATATATATATATATATATATATATATTTATTTATTTATATACATATATATACACATATATATATATTAACCTTAAACGTACCACTTTAAACTAAGGTTCCATTGGTTAACTTTAGTTCATTTTTATTAACAGGAATTGACAATGAAAAATTTATTAATGTTAGTGTTAATTTCAACATTTACTGAATACATTATTAAAATCAAAGAGTGTCATAGTTTTTTAACATTACCTGAACAGTTTCACCTGATTTGAATCTTGTTCATCTGAAACACCTGGTTGCTCACCTAGCCCTTGTCAAAGTCACTCAGATCTTTTCGCCCATTTTCCAACACACAAAATTCAAGAACTGACTGTTCACTTGTGACCTAATATATCACGACCCTTGACAGGTGCCATTGTAACAATGTAATCAATAAATCACCTCTCAGTGGCTTTAATGTTGTGGCTGATCAGTGTATAATTACATGGCGTGAAAGTTTTCTTGGTCACACTTTAGTTTTGGGACCAATTTTCATTATTAACTAACTATTAAGTATGACATTTGGAGCAATAAACTCCTAGTTTGCCGCTTATTAATAGTTAGTAAGATAGTTGTTAAGTTTATGGGGTAGGTCTAGAATATGGTAATGCATAATAAGGAATTAACATGTGCTTTATAAGTACTAATAAACAGCCAATATGCTAGTAATATGCATGCTAATAAGCAACTATATAGTGAGAATTTGTCCCTAAACTAAAGTGTTCCTTTTCTTTCTTAATGTTTGGTTTATTATGGTACAGCCAAATGCATATTTACACTGTAGTGTAGTAGCTTGAATATTGAATATGATAGGAGGCTAATCAGTTAGTGGTATGCTTACATAGCTAGCTAATTGGTAACAATATGCTAATTTGACATGCTTTGATATGTTTATATCTAATATTAGTTTTCTATGCCTCCTACAGCAATCCCCTGTCTCCCAACAGAAAAGTGGAACTAGACATACAAAGCAGTGGCGAGCGGTGACTTTTTTAACCGGGTATGCTGAGTGCTAAGATTAACAATAATGGATGACAATAATAGACCATGCAAAATACCAATAAATAAATAAATAATATCTTTAAAATATTGCCAAGTAACGTTGCAAACAACAATAAAATCACATAAGGACTTTAACTGTAAGCGACACAAGTATACAGAAAACAAAGGCATTGTTTCCTATTTTTTCCTGATGTTTGTTATTATTTCAGATTTTTATACATTTTTATAAACTTTTTTTATTTATTTATTTACTACTTCTACTTCTATCGTAGATTTACCGAAAATTACCGCTGTTTTTCATAAATAATTTTACGTACTTATTCCCAACGTTTTATTAAGCTCAAATGATAAAATATCAACTTATAATCATGTTTATATTAATTAGCCCGTGAACTCATTCTCTCAGACGGCCTGGGTATGCGGCGCATTCGCAGCTTATATAGACGGAACGCCACTGATACAAAGAAAGAAGAATCTTTCTGGACCCATTTAATACCACATTATTAAAACAACACTTTTGCATCTTAGCAGAGGAGAAAGTGAAGAGAGAAGAAAATAGCAACATGTGGTATTAAATGTCCTGTCTCTTCTAAAATAATGTCTTTATAGTTGTCAAAGTAATTTTCTTTCTTTACGAGAAAAAATACTTTCATTTCATCCACACGTCAAACTCATAATCCACATTAATGTAAGGCCTCTCTGTGCTGACCCTTCTCTTTCTTATACATGTAATTAGCTTGCCAATCCTGAGGAATTTCTTGAAGACAATTATGTATAATGCAACCAGATCTGAAATGAGAGAGAACAGAGACTATCATTATTAGCATGGCATAATCCACCATGAATAAATGCTGTCACTGATTCCCGTCACTTTGACAGATCCGAGCCCCCTGCTGAGACAGATGGAGCTGTGGGAACGAGGAGACAGAATGCTGTTGAGCTTTAGAAAGAGATTGCCAAAGAACATCATAGCAAAATGCAAACTTCCCTCATGGCTGGTGGAAAATGAATGCCTAAATTCTTGCTTAGAGTGCCATACTTGTTTACTTTTTGTAATGTAGCAGCATGTATTTAAGTGCAGATGACACAAAGTAGACAGAGCAGTCCAGAAGTTTCCTGCAAACACCATATGATGCAAAACTTACACAAGTTTACTAAAATTTGAAAATGCTGTCATTATTTACTTACCATATTGTTCTAAACCCAAAGGAGATATTTCAAAGGTATTCAGTTGTCCTTCTCCATACAAAAGTAGACCCTCTGCAGCCATTGAAAGGATAGGTCACCAATATAAAATGTCATTATTTACTCACCCTCATGTTGTTCTATGGCTTTTGATTTTTTTTTTTTTCAGTGGTCACCAAAATTGTTTGGCCTCCAACCTATGTTTTGTGTCCCACTGAAGAAAGTCATAAAGGTTTGGCAATTCGTGTATCATTCGTTCACTCGTCTGTCCTGGTACGAGTTGTGTCGAGCTATTCATTTGTCTGGTTGTTTGATGAGAAAAAGATAAATTGTAGTTGCAATAAACCCGTAAAGAATCCGTACACCTGCAGCAGCGGAGGACTATTGATGATGAAGAACTGATGATGGCACGATTTGATCTTCAGCTGACCTATCAGCAGAAAGGGGTGTTTAATTCCCATCCACATGTAGAAATCGAATATTCAAGCTGTTTATTCATTTTTCTACCCTTGAATGAAAAATTAAAAATAAAGCTGGATTCTTGTTTTTCGTTTTTTGAGAAAAAATAAAAAAAATGAACTAGGAGCCATTTTCTCATTTTTCTACTTTCAATATTAAATAAAAAAACGAGTGAACGAATGATACACAGATTTTTGGCCTATATAAGAGTGAGTAAAATAACTTTCATTTTTGGGTGAACTATCACGCTTTTTTCACTTTAAAGGGGTCATCGGATGCCCATTTTCCACAAGTTGATATGATTCTTTAGGGTCTTAATGAAAAGTCTGTAACATAGTTTGGTTAAAATTTC
>JAFVLL020004057.1:0-32289 GCA_021397915.2 Tor tambroides | reverse complement strand
GAGAAGCAATATATTTCCCTTCGGTGTCCCACTAATTAAGGCCCCACCTACAACAATTAATAGGAACTACCAATCGGAACCATTGGAAAATAAAACATTAGATGCAAGTTTTGCTGAAGTTAACTCATTTATAGAACATTTGTTTTTGCATATAAAAAAAACAAATTAACTCTGATGTCTCAGTCAATCGGCTACATGAGCACTGTCAGAGAGGCACGCACATTCGAAGCCGGTCCTCATAGAGTGCTAGAGTATTGAACAAAGTTATTTTTGCCGATTTATAGGCCTTGAACGGTTAAGTACACACACTGTCAAAACGCCCGTCTTTATCCTCGTAAACATAGTAGGTCTTAAGTGAAAGCAAACAGCTGAGAAAGAAAACACACGTGTAACAGTATACTGGATCTGTGCGGCTCCTAAAGTGACAGCAGTCTAATATCCCTGCTGTCTGTCATTCAAGTTAATCAAAAAATAAAAGCGAGAAAATCTCTTACTGCTCTTGACTAAATCACTTCTGCAACTTTAATAAGAATAAATATATAATTAATTTACACAGAATATGCAGTGTTTTTATACATTTGATTACGTTATACAATGCAGCATTTATTATTTATTTGTTCTACTGTAGTTTTTTTTGTCCTATTGCTTGTAATTAGTTTCTTATTCCTATTTAATCGCTGACTGCTTACTTGTCTTCAGTGAGCTTGTTTTTTTGTTTAGTTTTTTTAATTTAGGCTAGTTTTAGTTTTTAAAGATAATGACACTGGTCACAGGAATTATATTTCTACATTATCAAGAATTTTGATACCATAAAGACCTTATTTAAAGCAAAAAACAACTATATTGAGATATATATCATTATCGTGAAATAAAATGACTCATATCATGATATAAGATTTTGGTCATATCACCCTTTGTAGTATATTGAGTGGAATGTGGTATTGTTGTGTATTGTGCTGTGTTGTGGTGGTTTACCTACCCTTCTTGATGGTGTGTCGGCCCAGCAGTGGATCAGTAACTGGTTCAATTGTCTCTTCCAGATTCTCAATCAATACAGGCTCTCCTGAGACTACGGCCTGTTCAATCACATCCACACACCTGAAGCGACAATGACAGAATAAATGTCGCTTAAATAAATTACAACACTAAGAACGGTCTTGAAGATAACAAGAAATGCCATTACCAACGCAATTACTCTCATTTTTAAGTGAAAAAATACATACATACATACATACATAAATAAATAAATATTTTTATATTTATATGGAAATAATGCAGAAGAGGATTTAATTTTATCCATAAGGATTTAACTGAATAAAAATTAGAACAATATAACCAGGAATAATAATTATAAATATTCCAAAAACAGTATGGAATATTTATAAGGTCATTATTTTCACATTTTGTGAAATCTCTTGTGATGTAAATTCTGCCATATGTTCATCAAGCACTCACCCCTTCTGGCTGAGGTTAATGACCTTCAGGCTGTTGCCATAGCGACTCTTGAGCCACTTGATGCCCTGCAGCTGGAGGTCAATGAGCAGAGGCCAGCGCTCACAGTTGGTCAGTATAGTTGCATTCTGAGTAGATATCTTATCACCTGGCAAACCCTCATTATTCCACTGAGCAATGGTAGCACCATCTGTTAACATGGAGATGGGATCTAAGCCCTCAGTCATTAGAATGGGCACCTGAAAAAGTCAGTAAGAAATATAAAAAAACAACAACAGTGATTAATTTTGTATACTAACATTTATCTATCCCTATAAAAGCCTTGCCTTGTTCCTCAAGAAAAATTACAGAGTGCTCCTGAAGTTTTCAGAAGGGCCTTCTACATCTGACCTGTTTACATGTAATCTGGATTACGTAATCAGATTCCAAAAATTAAGTACTTGTAGTTAGATTAAATTACATTTTAAAATACTTGTAATCAGACTACAGTTTGGGATTACATGATTACATATTATTTACACAATAGCAATAAATTATTCATAATTTATTGATTCTGCCTAATGACTCTTTTTCATCTTTTAAATTTTCCTTTTTAAAATAGCCTACCGCTTATACAGAAAGTCTTCCAGTTTGTGGACATTCACACAAAGATTCACACATTCACACAACACAGCATTTGACCATTGGATTTACAAAAATCATTTCAAGTTTAAAAAGTGTTCCAACATTGCGTCAACTACTGATGAACACATTAATGTTTATTTAAATTATCACTCAGTCGGTTATTTTACCATGTATTAATATAATATATATAACGTATATATAATATACAAAAGTAATATATTTACTTGAAGTACCGCTGAGATTTTAAAATAAAGGAAGTACCACATTTGCATGTTTATGGTCACATGACATGCAGGTAAACAAATAAAATATTTCATTTTTTCAGTAAGTGTTTTATTTTGATTCATTTTAAAATCATGTTTTAATTCAACATTTTTATGATTTAATTTATTATTAGCTTTTCATTGAACTCAAAAACCCCCTGCAGTTCCTTCACAAACCCAGTTTGGGAAATCTTGACGTAATATAATGTTTAATGCACCATATGTTGTTGATAAGAACAAATGAAATATATTTTCTTACTCTTTGTATTTTTATATCAACGTGAAAAAAGAGATAGATCGAAAGTAATCTAAAAGGATTCTAAAAGTAGTCTGATCATCCAGCATTGCCATTTGATCAGAAGTTTGTGAATCTCCTGCAGGTCTGCAAACGTCTGTTTCGGAATTTCTGCTGTAAAAAAAATTGTTTTTTAATAATTGAAACAGAACTGAATACAAAGAATCAATTTGTTTTAATTTCCCTGCACTCTATGCTCTTTGAGGTTTCTGAACTTTGCAGGTGAAACAATACATATTTTTAGCAAAATAAAAGATCATATCAGTTTCCATCGCAGACATACACACTCCTTCTGGGCACGCAGGTAAGGCATCCAGAGGTTGTGGAGTAACTCATGTCTGTATCTCTTTGAGAAGGAGCCGGCGTAAGAGATGAAGGCTGCGGTGAGGAGAACGTCTCCACACAGTGTGGATTCCTGCTCGCGGTACTGAGCCACAGAGTGACCCCAGCGTACGTTTTCTGACTGAAAAATGCGTTTTTCATGAAAACACCAAAAGAAAAACAGTTTGCATGTAGAGTAGAATTTCACATTTAAAATTAGTATGACAACATAAACATGTAAGTATGGTACAAAACACAAAACCAGTGTAATCTGACCTCTAAACCCTTGACCAGGCAGTTGGCCAGTTGGATGGTGGTGTTGGTGCGGTTCACCTCATCCTGACAACGGAGTTTCTCTGAGGTTGCTTTTTCAAACACAGCTTTCAGTGTGTCCAAACTACCATGCAACTCCTCCACATTTCACACACACACATTTGAGATTATACAGTACATCTTTGTAAAACACTGATGGGATATTGTGGTGGATAGAGAGAGAGAAAGCTAGTAACTTACAGCCAGCTTCTTTCTAATGACCTCTAACTTTTCTGCAGCCTCAGCCAGATCAGCGTTTGCCTGAGCCAAACACATCCTTTTCACCTCCACCTCACAGAACACCTGATTAAACCCGAACACATATTTAAACACACATTCACAATACTAGAACATCAGACTCTGGAATGACAGACTGTAGAGTGGTTTACAAAGTACTGGATTAGAAATGGATGATTCTTCAAACAAAAATAAGAAGAGTAATATTGGCAGCCATTAAAACAATGAATTTGAAAAAGCAATAATCATCACAGATGACTACATGCACTACATACTGTTGAAAAGTTTGGGGTCAGTAAGATTTTTAACCAAGGCTGCAGTTATTTGACCAAAATACAGTAAAAACAGTAATATTGTGAAATATTATTACAATATGAAATAACTTTTTTCTATTTATATAGTTTTTAAAATGCAATTTATTCCTGTAATGGCAAATCTCACTTTAAATCAATTTAATGTATCCTTGCTGAATAAATTATTAATTTATTAATGACCCTAAACTTTTGAACACTAGTGTATAAATCACAATAGATATGTTCTATATTAATTACAATAAAAGCAGTTCAAGTAGTTCATGTGGTCTTTTAGGTTGCATTAAAATGTTCTTGTTCCAAGCACTATGTTATTGTATCATTTATTGATCTGAACAGATTACTAAGTGTTTACTCACATACATCTGGACAGAGCAGCATAGAGGAGAGAAGCAGACAAATACACTGTAAATCACAAAATCAAACACAATGAGAATGGAGTCAATACAATGCAGTGCCAAATAGGGAATCTGAAGTTCTGTATAACAGATTTCCCTATTAACTGTTCCCAGGAACTGAAGAGTTTATATAGATATATCAGTTGTAAAATATTGCATAATTATTATATATAGTTATTAATGCTATTGGACTGCACTGGTTCTGAATGATTACGATGGTGTAAGGGAGCAGAACCTTGTGGAAGCAGATGATGTTAATGACCCAGGCACAGAGACCGGCCGCCGCAGATGATTTCAGACGCACAAACTCTGGATTAAACTCAGGATCACTCAAATACTCTTCTTTGACCACACGCACTGTGGCTTCAGGGATATGCTCTTTATCAAAATCAATCAGTGCCTGTAAGAAGTCATCCACCTAAACATAAACACAAATAAAAGGAATAGATTTACCCATCTTACCTCTTTTCACAACCTGTTGAGTTGCAGTATAGTTTTACTGCCAAGTTATTCATGCATCTTGACAATCAATATTCCAATACTCAAGAGTCAATAAAAAGGTTTTATTTGCAAATGTTGGCAATTTGAGCAAATTTCAGGCTTTTGCTTATAGGGGGAATCAGAGGTAAAAGCCAGATTTCAAGAACATGGCTAAAGTTAAATGTCAGCAGAATTAAACTAGAAACATTTGCAAATATGACTCATGAGAATAAATCTTAAAATGTCAACTCTTCACACGCTCACTTTACTCATGATAACTTTAGATGCTTTCCAGCTGCGGTCCTTTGGGATACGGTCATTAGGAGACACATTTGATACGATAGCAGGAAGATTTGGAAACATCCGCAACTCTGTTAGACTCAACTATATACACACAAATACACAATTACTCTGGAAAAGACAAAATAAAACAATTCTGCACATAAAAACAAAACATTTGGATTCTGAGTTTGAGAATGGTTCAATACAGGAGACAAAACACACTTTAGTACAAGTACATACATACAGTACACACACAAGTACACACCCTATTGAGTGTGTTGAGTGCTGCATTAGCTGCCTGTAAAGCTGGTTCTGCTTTCGCCAGGTCCGCTTCAGTCTCCTGCTGCTGCTTGGTCACTTCTGCTTGGATCGCTTGTACCTGATATTGCAATCATTATTTTACACATTTTACAATCATTATGATATATTAATGATACATTCACATAAATAGCAATTATCAAAAACCAATGACATTCATATGATATTCTAATTCATCATCGTGCATATGATTTCATGCATTTGGGTGGAAATATCTGTATCTGTACAATATGTGTGTGGTGTGTGTGTCTCACTCTTTGCTCCTCTGCATCTGCTACACTCCTCTCCTGACTGAGTTTCTTACTCTGCTGGCCGATTTTAGCGATGAGAGCTTCAGTATCAGTGTTTCTTAGTTGCAACTCCACTTCCTGTGTGGCCAGTTTAGCCTTTAGATCCTCCACCTGAGAAAGTGATCCATATAATAACTTTATTTACATTTAAAAACCTGAAATATAAAATTTAAGGTGTCTGTAAGCTCTAGGACTGAGAATATGGTGTAATCAATAAAATTAGATTTAACAATTTTAAGATTAATTTTAGCAGCTTCTTCAGTTTCCATAATGTGATGCATTCATGCTGCCCAGGCAGCCTTGTTTATGCCAAAAGAACAGAGAAATTATTTCACAGAAAGGGTCCGTCACATTTTTAGAGCTTCTACAGTTTCTATAGTTTCTACAGTTCGGTAGTGGATTTTTATGGAACACTGTGAGTAGTTTTCAATGTGAGGTTGACCTGTGATGCAGTGGTCAGTAGTTTCTGCAGGCCGTTCTCCAGACGTTCCATCTTCTGGGTCAGTTCTCTTCGTTTTGTCCCCAGCAGGTTGCCGTAAAGTTTCATGAACTCTAGGAAGCTCTTGGGTGCGGTGTAGTTGAAACGTTTTTCATTCTGTTGATACTTTACGCTGACTTCATTCACACTAGTGTGAACGAAAGAGAAAAAAAACTCACTGATGGACACTCTCACAGCCGGCTAAGGAACAGGAAAATATGTCCGGGTTAATGAATTTACACTATCGTTCAAAAGTTTAGGGTGCATACGTTTTTTAATGTTTTTGAAAGAAGTCTCTTCTGCTTAACAAGACTGCATTCATTAGATCAAAAATACAGTAAAAACAGCAATATTAAACATTACAACTTAAATAAGTTTTTTTATTGTAATTAAAATAGTTTAATTTATTCCTGTGATGACAAAGCTGAATTTTCGTCAGTCTTCAGTGTCATATGATCCTTCAGAAATCATTCTGCTCAAGAAACATTTCTTATTATTGTCAATGTTAAAGTTGTGCTGCTTAATATTTTTGTAGAAACTGTCATTTTTTTTCTCAGGATTCTTTTATGAATAAAGGTAAAATTAACAATATTTATGTGAAAGAGAAATCTATTGTGAAATTATAAATGTCAATTTTGATCGATTTAATGCACCCTTGCTGAATCAAGATACTAATTAAAAAAAAAAAACATATTCCCCTCACAGTCCCTAGTTTCTGTTACCTCCAGGCCAGAGATATTTTGTATAAAAGTGCTGCTGATGGACTGCAATGCATGCTGGGGGCAAGGATGGAACCAGTCAATGGCGGTACAGTTCACGAGAGCCAGAAACTTCCGTGCGCGTGTAGAAAGAGTGAAGCCAACCGGAGAGAAACACAGCCACCTACATTGCCGGAGGGGCATGACATCAGAGTGATACTTGCATTTTTATTCATAATATTTATATATACTTAGGGATGCAGTTTTATAAATAAGGAAACCAACCTTAAGCTGTCTGCGTATACGATCAATGAAGAAGTTCCAGCAGTTTTCACGCGTGTCCAGCAAACCAAGCGCCCTCAACTCCACTCGAATAGAGGCGACGATCATATCAACCTCTTCCTCACTGAATAGGTCAGGTATATCTCCTACACACACACATACATATATATATATATATATATATATACACAAACAAACTGAGAGCTACTGACAGGATTGAGAGGAAGGAGATGGAAATGTGAGAAGAGTTTGCAATGTGTACTTGATGCTAACATGTCGTTGATCAGCACCAGGAATCTTTCATCAGGAATCTGGGCATCTGTGTGCAGGAAGATGGTGCCAATATTCTTCACTCCCACCTTTATGTACAGTGCAGCGATATTACTCTACAAAGAAAGAAGAAAAGGTTGTAAGTAGAAGGGAAAACTTTTCACAATATTTCATATTAAACTTCAAATAAAAAGAGATCATTGAAATGCAGTGCACATGTGGGTGTATTACCCTCAGGTCGCTGATGCCATAACCCTTTCTCAGTGTGATCTGAAATACTTCCAGGACGCTGAGAAAAGCAGTCAACCAACACAGACTCTGTTTCCCGCTACCTCCTACTCCAATCAGCAAGGCATTCCCCACAGGAGACTCAAGAATATGACTTATCCTACAGCTACACGCCAACACACACACCAATAAGGCTTCAGCTGCAGCACTTTCCACAAATAGGGTACAAAGTAAATTTAAAAAGAGAATTTTTCAACAAAGGAGGTGCTTAACCTTAACCTAGAAGTCAAGTTTTTTGATTGTCAACATCAGGAAGACAAACTAAATTTTATATGAGTTGTTTTATGTATTATTTATTTAATATGATCTACGTAAATTATGTTAAATACAGTTTTAAAACCCTGAATTGTGTGATTTTGTTATTTTCTAGCTGGCTCACATGTGTTGCATGGCTTCTTCAAACAGCACCAAGTTCATGTCAGAGTACAGCTCATTGTAGTGCTCAAGAGTGTCCATCAGGGTCTTCTGAAGCTTCTCCAGGTCAGTCACCTGAGCATAACGTGGCTCACTCACACCGTGAGCAAAATGAGAGTAGATCAATGGCTGGTTGATAAAAATAGACTCATCTATACCCTACAAAAAGAAAGAGAAAGCAAAAGATTATTTTTAATAAATGGACTTCCAGTTCACTGAAGGCCCCACCAATGTTATGCTCACCTCAAAGTATCTTTTGCCTGTGTCCAGCAGAATCTTGTTGAACAGCTTCACGTCTTTCTCCTCCATCAGTTTGTCTGAATACACACGAGAAGACTCGTGTAGCCATAGGTGAACCAGGTCTATAGGGTACCGCACTTGCTCTGGCAGAGCAAAGAGAATTCCCTACACATACAAAACATAAGACCACAGGAAACAGCATGTCAACACTAATATGTATGAAGTATAATATATATATATTTATATCTTTATTTGACCCTCTTAACTCTAGCACTCTCTATTCTAATTCTATTCTTAAAAAAACTTGTCCCTTTTAGACTTGCACTCTATTCATTTACTGCTTGTTTTCTTTAAAAAAAAAACTAACACTAGCTTTTCTAATCTTTTTATATTCTGTTTTCTTTTTATTTATTATACAATTAACAAAAGCAAAAAAGGCCTCTAACACTAGCTTGCTCTATTCTTTTTCTATTCTATTTGTTTTCTTTTTATTTATTATATAATTTTTAAAAAAACTTGCTACGTGTACTGCTTTAAGCTAACTGAGACTTGTTATAGCACTTGTATATCATTGCTCTTTTGTTGATTTTGATTGCTTCCATTGTCCTCATTTGTAAGTCGCTTTGGATAAAAGCATCTGCTAAATGACTAAATGTAATGTAATGTAAAGTGACTAAACTACCAGCAGTGTAATATACACAGTGGCATAACTAGGTCACTGTATACATACATATGGCCATAGTACTCAATAACTGCACAGATGCACACACTTTAATCTGTTCCATAGACACACACCTGGAAGATGTTTGAAATGTTTCTGAGGTTGAAAATGTAGTGGAATCGAATGGCTGTGGGAAGGAAGTTCTGGCTCATTTTCTGATGCAGACAGATGGCAGCTGACGAAGAGTTTTATTGATCAGAATGTGAATTGTTCAAGTATAATCGATGTGAATCTTGCCATTAATGTGTCTGTTTGGTCTTCCATTATGTTCGAAGGCCACTGTGTAAAAAGTGCCTACGTGGCTAAAATGTGCAGACAAGAAACATCTGGAAAAGTATAGGAGGGCTTTTTCCTTTACCATAACAAGTCTGGGAGGTCTCTTCTCCCTAGGGAGAAATATGGAGTTGCATACGTGGGAGAAATATGGGGTTGTGTTCATAGGAGAGACTCCAAATGTATAGGAACCCGCCTTAAAAACTTGTATATATACCAGAGCCCAGAGACGTTCGAGAGATTCCCTGCAGGGTCTCTCGGCTTCATTGTCACTGATAATAAAGTCTATTTTCTGGCATCAAAACCCCAAGACTTTGAGAGTGATTCCTCACAGCATCGGCGGAAGCCACCACACAGCCTGGACCAGTGCGTTGGTCACGCGACTAACACCATAACTGTAGCCACCCTGCTGGAAATGACTACTCAGAATGCTGCTGTATATAATGCTCAGAGCCTCCGCACCAGGGAAATGTACAGCAAACACTGAGAAATGCCTCTGTCAGTGGGAAGAATAAAGAGAGAAAGAAGTGTGCAATGTAAAACCATGTGTGTATTTGGACAGGACTTTTCTTTGTTTGGTAAACACCAATTAAATTGTAAGGCAGGCTAACTCTGCTTCCAGGTTGGACATGAGTTGGTTTTTATGGTTACCTACAGTCTACTTTTCTACATTGTGTTGGTCTTGACTGCAGCCTTCAACACTGTTAACTCCCAAATATTTTTTTTTATCAACTAACCACCAGGGTGCCTCAGGGTTCGGTGCTTGGCCCTCTCATTTTTTCAATATACACAACATTACTGAGGATTACCATCAGGCACAGCATTTTATTACCACTGCCAGGCCAATAGCTTGTCACAGTAAACATTCACATTCAGGGCAGCCAAGAAACAGGAGGTACTGTTTGATAACCAATTGAAATTCACAGACCACATAACAAAATCAGACCCTTCCTATTCGAGCACCTCTTTCATGTCTACACTGGATACTAAACTGGATATGAATTTATTGTTAAAATGACATCTAGTCAAGGGTGAAATATTGCTATGGTTACTTTCAAATGAGGGCTGGATATGTATGGGTTGTTATGGTTACCTGTAGTCGAGGGTTAACTGAGAAGCTTCCTGCTGTTGGGTTCATGCAGGTGATGTACTGACAATTATGAATCTCCTTGAGTACTAGTCTCTGACGGTCATACCTGCAAAATACAAACATTTAAGTTAATCAAAACATTTAAAAATACGACTGATTCATATACAGGCTTTGATGTACATGTTTTCTCATACCAGTAGGAGTAGTCCAAGCATCTACCTCAGGCATGTTCATGTCATCCAAAAAGTAGATGAGTTTTTTAGTGCCAGGAGGAGCAAAGTTCCGGCCTGCCTTCTTCTCCAGAGGCTTCTCCAGCACACCTACAGTTAAACAACCAGAATGGAAATAATGCTTGTTACTTGTATGATGATGTCCTTCTGCATGCCTAAAAGCATGTTTTTTTGTTTACCATGCAAATATGTCCATACAACTGCTTACATACATGTGCAGTCCTTTTTTTATATTGTTTATTGTTGCAAATGTTTCTGTCTGTACACGTGTGTTTTGGTGTCTGTGAGAGTATACAGTGTGCCTATATACAGCTTCCATTATCTCACTCACGTTGTAACATGGCTGAAGTCGTATAGTAATTGAATGGTACTTTTGCCACCATGAATTCCTCTTTGAGTTTCGCAATCTTATCCCAGACCAGGATAGTTTTCCCTACACCAGCATTTCCAACCAATATCACCAGCTTCCCCTTCTGCAGAAGTAACTCAATGAAGTACGTCAGGCAGATCGTCTCTGCTGAGTGCACCAATACCGTCTATACGCATGGACAACATTTCAAAAGGACAAAATGTTTACTATGTAACAGTCACATCATTACAGATCTTTGATTAATTCTATAGATTTACCTTAAGAATATCTTATGTCATTAACATCAATAACATGGTGCACCATCTTGCATATTGTTATACACACATAAAATGCCCCCCCAAATATTTGAACATTTAATCCACACATAATGTATTGATGTCATTTCATTAGATAACAAAATATCTTATCATTGACCTACTGTTCTTAAATTAAGCTAGTGTAATTATACAATACCGTGCAAGTGTTTTGTTAAAAAAAAACAGTAATATTGTGAAATATTACGATTTAAAACAGCTTTTCTATTTTAACATGCTTTAAAATGTAATTTATTCTTGTGATACCACATCTGAAATTTCAGCAGCCATTACTCCAGTCTTCAGTGTCACATTATAATATGCTGATTTGCTGCTCATGAAACATTTCTTATGTCGAAAACAGTTGCTGCTCAATATTTTTGTGAAAACTGTTACACATTTTTTCAAGATTCTTCGATGAATAGAAAGTTCAAAAGAACAGCATGTAATTGAAATAATAAATATAAATCATATAAATTATAAATTTTTCACTTCTTTTCACTTTCACTTCTTCTCACTGTTTAATGCGTTGTAGCCGAATAAAAGTATTAATTTCTTTCAAAATAAACAAGTCTTAATGACCACAAACCTTTCAACAGTAGTTTAATCACCAAACTTACAATTTATTTAAAATGTTTAGATATGAATTCAAATCATATTTTGTGCCAAAGGTCCCAACAATGTAGTTTATTTTAAATCTTGATGAGACATATGATTTCTCATAGCCACAGACAAACACATCACACACTCAAAAGTAGAGTGAAACAATTTCATATAAACACAAACGCACCACAGCTGACAGCTGTCTACAGAGATGAACCTCAAACGAAACCACACTCCCATAAACACACACACACACCCACCCACACATACCATCTTTCCACTCCCGTGTAGCTGGGTGCAGGAAGCCAAACAGCTCATCAGTGGTGACAGCTTTAGGGTTGATGTCAGTCCACATGGGCTTCAGTTTCATGTTAGAGTAGGTCTTATGCAGCATCTTTAGAATCTGACCCACAAACAACCAAATAAATCATAAATAATTAGTTTACTGAAACAGCAATATGATCCACTCGACACATTGGAGCTGGCTAACACAGTCTCTCTGAATATCATGCATTGTGTAAGAACAAGCAGCAGCAGCAAATACGCAGAATAAGTTAGAAACTCGAGAGGTCATCACAACCTTTAAAAAAAGGACAAAAACGTATTTATGTGCTTTTCTCTTTATTTCTTCATTGGACTGACCTGACTTTTTCCTGTTCCACGTCCACCCACTACAAAAACAGAGTGTCTCACTGCCAACAGCTCCTCCAGCTGGGTCACCTGAGAGAGGAAGAAGAGATAAGATACAGAGAAGGAGAAGATTTGCAACTAGTGGAGATCTACATCTAAAACCAAGAAATGTCAAAACTTTTGAACGTTTCTCACATACTGTATGACACACACACCTCGAGTATGAAGTTCTCCTCTGTCTGCAGGTGGAGTTCAGCGAGCGACCGGCGTAAATTCTGTTCAAGCTCTTGGTCTCTCTTGCGTGGGATGTCCAGAAGAGGAAAGAGATCGCTTATCAGGCCCAAGAATATCGGCACATCACTCGTCACAACCTTCGGCAGATTAAAATCTCGTAGAGCGCACATTAACACCTGAAAAACACACATACACCACATTACATAACTGAATAAACTGAATATGTTTTAAATATAAAGCGACAAAGGAAATACATCACATCTAAACTACTATTCCCATGAGCACTTGCTCTTCAGGACGGCTCCTGTCCTCTCTCTTCAGTGACCCAGCAACAACCACGACTGATTTTATGGCCCTCATGCCCCAGTCATAATGATCCTACAAGAAACAATGATTTTATTTGAAAGATCACCCAAAATAGTGGTCTAAAATACACAAGAGCATTAAATGTGTTTATGTATGAATATGTGTGAGTGTGGGTACCTGTTTGGACAGTAGCTCTTTGCAGAGTGTATAGAGGCTGATGAACTTGCGTGCAAGCAGACGTGCCTCTATAAAACCTTCAGCCACCAACATGATCTCACAGATTAACTCATAATCAGGAATCACCATTGCACATGGCCTGACACACAGAAAAAGAGCTCATGCTGACAAAGATCTATTTTACACATATAAGCATCTAAATTTCCAATATTATTGTCTATTTTCATTCAGTTCAAAGGATAACCAGAGCCTTAACCTGAAAAGTGCTTTAAGGTTCTCTCTTAGTTCAGTCCTCCCAGCATATCCACGGTTCAGAGTGATGAAGATCCCAACTGTTGGCCTCAACTCAATCTCCTCCGCCAGGAAGTGAAACCTGATAAATGGAACACAATGGAATGGAGTGGTATGAGATGGGATAGAATGGGATGGAATGAGATGTTAAAAGATGGAATGGAAAGGAATGGCATGGAATAGGATAGAAAAGTGTGAGATACAGTAAGACTTGAAAGAACAGGGTGAGAATGGAATAGGATAGAAGAGATACAGAAATTTTAAAGAACGGAGTGTAAAAGAATAGAACGTTATAGAACAAGACATGGTACAGCTGGATGGTATGGAATGCTGTGAGATGGAATTTGCATGAAAAACAACAGAATGAGATTTGAAAGTATGGGGTGAAATTGAAAGGTACAGGACAAGATCGGATGGGAAAGATATGTGATAAAAGGTAACATTATGGAACAAGACAGGATAGAATAGGATTAAGTGATATGAAATGATGTGAGGTAGACCGGAATAGAATGTGATGTTAAGAGATGAAACTGAATGATAAGAGATGGCATGGTAGAGGATGGGAAAGTATGAGACAGATGAATATTTTAAATAATGGGAATATGATGGGGGAGATGGAATGGACAGAAGGGATACAGAAAGTACAAAGAATGGAATGAGTAAATATCATGATGGAACAAGACACGATTGAATGGTATAGAATGGTGTGAGATGGAATTTGTATGGAAAACAATAAAATGGGATGCCATAGAATGTGAGAGAATGGGTTTAGATGGAACGGAGGTGGGAAAGTGATGTAATGAACAAAACATTATGGAACAGGAAATTGTGAGATGGTGTGAGATGGACCTGACCTTTGTTTCTTATTGCGGATTGCATCTTGAATGGTTTTCACCTGCACAGCGACCACAGACAGAACCTCCACTGAAATCCTGTTAAACTCATCAAAACAACCCCACACTCCTGTCTGGGCCAACCCTTTATAGATATTACCTATGGACTGAAATAGGAAGGAAGAGAGAGAAAGAAACAATGCATCAAGTAAAGAGAGGTGTGCAAATAGTGTTCCTCAGATGATGTATTGTGTTCTGTAAACCTTGTAGTCCATTTGCTCTGAGCAGTTGAACACATAGACCATAATGCCAAGCAATCGGCCTAGGTCTTTGGTGGTTTCTGTCTTGCCAGTTCCAGCCGCACCAGAGGTGGCGCCACTCATGGTGAGGTGCAGAGACTGAGTCAGAGTTATGTAACATCTGCCAGGCACAATAATCAGCATAGTCAATTAACGTCAGTAACCAGCACAAATCTGATCAGTAATTATGTGTGACACTGACCGGTCAGTGAGTGGTGTTATGACCAGTCTATTGGTATTCCCTAGATACTCGTATGAGAACTGAAACTGTGCATCACAGATGTTGATGTAACAGTGCTTCTGCTTCTCATCCCATCTGTGCCGCAACTGCGAAAGCCACGCAAACGCCTGTCCACTGGTGACCTAGGACACAGGTCATTGGGATGTTACCATATTTCCTCTTTCCAAACCCTTATTTAAGGCCACAGAACACAGAGTTACTGGTTTTATTACCTTCTGAGATATGAGTTTAGCGACTACATCACGAGCATGGACATCAATAGTGCAGACGGTCATGATCTTCTGTCGGTCTCCAAGGGTGAGGTCACCCAGCAGCATGTTTATCAGAGAATTCAGCTGACTGATCTACAGTCAGTCACAAACAACAGTCATTTTCTCAGATATCATAATAAAGTAAACGATATGAGTTAATGCTTTTTTTATTTTGATTTACTTGTTTTCGGTTGTAGTCTTTCAATGCAGTCTCAAAACCCTCCTCGACTCTCTCAAAGGCAATGCCCACATCTGTCACCCACAAACTCAAAGCACTCAATTCAGTGAAAAACTAACTAAAATGGAACCAAACACACCTGTGCTGGGTAGTCAAGCAGCCACTGATCTCGTGGCTTGTCTTCATACGCTGCCACAGCTTCAGAGATCTCCTGACGAACAGTGGAACGCATGCCTTCTCCAGAGCATTCAGCCAACACTCGGCCTGTTACATGATAGACAGACAAACAGACAGAATGTTTCTCAAACGCAGCATCTAAAGGTTAAATGTTGTGTTTGTGATATTCTGTCTCACCTGTCCCTCACACACAGAGGGCTGTGAGAAGGGCATATACTCTCCCTCTCTACTGTACATTCCTAAGGCAACAGGTGTTTTGGGATCCAATCTTCCATCATCTTCCTCTTCTTTAAAGCTGAGATCAGCCAGATTGTCAAAGAGCTTCAGCAAGTGTCACCTGTGCATTATACACACAAACTAATTAACACACACATTCTCTTAAAGATAAACACAAAAGATGACTTTTATTTTGTAGCAATGCAGTGTATTAATCTAACAGCAACCTCTCTGGGCTGAGTTCCCTTAAAAACTATTTCCAGCAAGTCACTAGGCGAGACAAAGTAAAAACGTGGAAATATCAAACGCTTTGTCTCCAAATACTCAGCCAGAGCCTTCTCGCACACTGACAATCTGCAATACGCATACACAGACACATGCAATTGTAATTCTTAATGTTTTAAAATAATCGTCTATGGTGGAGTGTTAAAGGGTGTTCAGACTGACACCGATTTGCAATGGCAAAGTGTCCAAAAGTTCATCTTAAATGAGAGTTTAACATTCACATTACCTTTGCTGAAGAGTCTCAAGTTGCTCCAAGAAGCCTGGCTGGTTAGTGACTTTTATCACATTATCATTTTCCACGATAGTCGTCATTAAACTCTGAAACAACATTCTGTGTTAAAACATTTATCTCCCTGGCAAGTACTTATCTGCATGTTCTCTGTCACAATACCTGGAAGTCCTGATGGATGCCCTGAAACCGCTCTGCATCGTGGGCCAGCTGGCTCCGGATATCCTCAGAGTTGGTGAAAATGCTCTGGAGGTGAGCCCAGGTGCGCTGAACCACCAACCACGTGCCAATGACCACCAGCTTCCGCTGCCAGCCGCTCACCTCCACCATGAAATACTCCACATACTTACTCATGAGAATATTCTGCAACTGAACCTGAGAAACACGCACAACTGAATTTAACTAAATTTTCCTGAACTGAGCTGACTGAAACTGAACTGCACTACATCGATCTGATTTTAACTAATCAGAACCAAACCAAACTGATCTGATTTGAATTTGACTGAGCTAAACTGATCAGAACTGAGCTAAACCGAACAGATCAGATCAGATTATAATCAAACCCAAACTGATCTGATCTGAATGGAACCTAAATGGACTGATTGGAACTAGACTGATCTGAACTGATCATAACTGGTTTGAACTGAACTGAACTAAATTGAATTGAGCTACACTGATCAGAGCTGAATCAAACTAATTGGAATTAGAATTAGACTGATTTAAACTGATCATAACCAAACTAAATTGATCTGATCTGAACAGAACCAAACTGGCCTGAAAAAAATGAATGTATATTAATGCCAAACTGATTGGGACTGATTTCTGCTAAACCCAGCAGACTGATACAAGAAAGTTACCTGGTTGTCCTCCAGGGTTTCAATGAGGTTCTCATCAGCTTTGAGCAGAGGTGTTCCAGTACTTGTGTGCATCTCATATGACAGAGACATCATGGACCATGTCTGCTGAATCTCACCCAGAATCTGCACACACAACATTTTATTATAACCAGAAATGCCTCAGAGAGTTTCTCAGAAATGTTTTCAATCTTTCAATACCTTCTCAATTCCCATCTCTTTGACTGCTTTGTCCACAATGTTCTTCACTTCCTCCTCCACACAGTGGAGCTGCAGCTCTAAGAGATCACTAAGTGTGGTGTTCTCATCCATCACAAAACTCACCTACAAGGACAGAAAGAGAGATTCCTCTATAACTCACATGATGTTTATTTATTAGTCAACCATTTTTTTGTTCTTTCTAAACAGCAGGTAATGTCAGGTTATGGTTGTGCTGTGCTGGTTTGTGTTTTTACCCCTGTTGTGCGCATGAGCTGTTGCCAGTGTCTTTCTCTGACAGGAGAGTTTTGAAGTTCATTAACTGCTCTCAGTGATGTCAACAAATTCTTAACGATGGATTCCAGACCGCTGTAGACGTCCCATGCACGCACCTCTTCATCCAGAGTCTTCATCTCCTACACATACACACAAATATACAGCCACTGCTACTCTATAATAATTCATTACAACAATAAACATTTTTAAAGCCCCATTTAATTTAGTTTAACTGGTATTTGTCATAAGCCTCATCCAATGACTACATTCCATTCTCATTTGATGCATATGGTAAATGTTGAAGAAAGACTGGCAGAATTTTAGGATGTAAATGGTACCTTAGCAAACCTTCTGAGCTCCATATCCATCTGGTCCACATTGATCTCCTTCCATGGAGTCTTAGTCCAGTCTGAGATGCTGGACTACATTACCCATCATTCCCAAGAGGATGCCAACCAGAGGAGAATATTGGGGCAAAAGTTTGGAAAGAGCAAAACAAACTTTAAATTAGTTTTCTGTATGTGTGCAAGTTGGTTATTAGGAGAACTTTGTACTGTAGATCTTTTGTGTAGTAAAGATTACCTTAACAAACATAATCATATCCCAGACTGCTTTAACCAGGATGATGTCTGACCGACACTGTCGAAGTTGTTTGTAGTCAGGGAAACTGACTTCGAACAGATTGAATGTTTGTTGAAGCTTAGACATCTGATTCTCCAAATGAGCCACTGCACGATTAGTCTCCACACAAACACAGATAAAAGACATTTATACATGCACATTTAAAGAATGTAAGCCACTCATATTGTTTTGATCTGAGCAAGAACCACCTGGGCAAGACAAACATTTCAGCAGAAGCATAAAACCTATTTAAAACATACATGCTCACTCAGACATAAAAGAATGGTGAGAGCACCTTGTCAATGAGTTTGTACGGCTCCTGCAGGCTGATGAAGAATATGGACTCATTGCGGAACTGTTCCCTGAATTCATGCTGTTTAATCTAGAAGAAAAACCACAGAAGCTCAGCAACATCTCAAAAGGATTTTTTCTACTGATTTCCACAAAAAAGGAATACTTTCTTTTTGCAACATCTTCTATATTTACAAAATATAATAAAATATAAATATTGTAATTATAATAATTATTCTAATATTACAAATATAATTTGAATAGATTTTTTTTTCATATTTTTAATAATACAAAATATATTTGTATGTTTCTTTAGATATAAAAAAATTTTTACAAATAAAATATTAGGTTTTTAATTTGCAATAATATCTGGAAACTGTACAATTATAGTGTAATGACGAAAACTATGAATTCACACAAACTTTTTCCATGACTATCACAAAGTCATTCTTAAAATTTCATGTTAGCTGGCTAGAAAACAATGAACGTTTAATCAATTACTCACTGATGCAAGCTTAAAAAGTTTATCATGCTGATGATTTAGTGTACTTTTCCGTTCACAGTTTTTACTGATTTCAGTACCTCACCTCAAACTGAACACACTTCCTGCGGATGACAGCAACTTCATTGGCTTGGAGAGGAGCAACTTCATGTTTTACTGTAAACGCCACCTTCTTGAGATTCTTCCATTTCTCTGGCAAGGACTGCAAAACCACATGGGCATGAGAGGTGGTAGTGTGGATGGAAAAGTAGCAGAATCAGATGCATGTAGGTGAAGTTACCTCCAACAATATGTAAAAATTCTCAGGTAGCTGTTGGTTGTAAGTTTTGAGCTGGTTCGAGGTGGCTTTGATGAGTTTGAAATGCTGCTCTGTGCTCAGCTGACGGTCTCTGATGGCCATCAGGTGGCCCATGATGTCCACCAATTTGCCATAATCCCCATCGGTTACAGTCCTTGCCAACCCAATCTCTGTTTTCTCAATAAATGATCCCAGCTCTTTAACACTGAGACAGAAAAAGATGTAAGTAGTCATTATTGTGATTGTTGTAGTTGAAACATACATGATTTCCAATGCTTCGCACTAGTATGATTTATTGGAGAGGTTCTTTTGGGAAAATCAATATTAACATTTTTTAAAAAGTGAGCTGTAGGGCAACATCTGAATAAATATTACCTGGCAATAACTTGGTTCAGTAAGTGTTCCTTAAACATCCAGCTCCATTTCTTAATGATGTTCATCAGAGATATTTTGAAAGGTTTTATGTCCACCTGGAACCAGCCACAGAATACTCTCTTCTCCTCTAACATGCATACCTTCTCGTAAAGATCCTCAAACTCACTGATCTAATGAGAAATCAGTAAGAGAGAGAAAAAGAAAAGAGAAATTATAGTAGATCCAGTGGCCTTTGCATACTTGGAAAATCTTGGAAAATCAAGAAAATGATTTTTTTTCCCATTTTCATCTCACATTTAAAAAAAAAAGGTCATTGACAGATAAAATATATAAAGTCAAATTTGTCAAAGTTGCATTAATGAGAAACAGTCATATTTACTAAACCGTAATTCTAAAGTCACAATTACCTATTTTTTTCACTCTGTGATGAAAACAGGCTTCTATTATTATGTCATGAATTTAAATCCCAACAAAATGTATATATATCAGGTATCTGATCTACATCTACCTAAGAAATGACAGACATGGTCAGACATAAGTCATGTCATAAAGAATAGTTTGGTATCTTTACAGAAATCACCAGATGGTTTATCAGACGAGGCTATAGTGTGAAAACTTCTAATCATTTTCTGATGAACTTCAACGATACATTGCTATAATGTTCTAAATAACCATTAAATTACACTAAAAATATCTTACCTTGTAACTCTCAGACTGTTCGCTCTTGGCCACTCTTTTTATGAAAGAAGCCATTTTAAAAATATCTGACACCATCTGGTCAATGATATCATAGAAGTTTCCCTTCTTGGAGAAGCTGAGTGAGGGGGGAAAGACCATGTCAGAGGTGAGGGTCAGCTGAACTTCAAAAAGGGGAGAAATGTGGAGCGCTGGGTCCGTGTTCTCAACTAAGTACTGCAGGGAACATCGAACAGCACTGCAGAACCCAGTAAGAATGCTTCTGTCCACATGTTCCGTGTAGCACTGTCAAGCCTCTGACTCCATATCAGCACCAAGCAGCTCAGCATTCTCCTGGAGAGAAAGAAAGAAATCAAGAAAGAATCAACTATAAATAAAATTTCACTAGAATAGATAACCTAAAATTAAAAAAAAAAAAAAAATGAATGAATGAATGAATTTGAATAGAGATTTTGTCATTTTGTTTATATCATATGTAAATATAAACACAAGCAATCCATATGACTCCAGTCCATCCAAAAATCCATCATGAAGGCGTTTTAACTTTTCCAGACTGGCCTATAATCCATAATAATGCTTCCTCCAGTGGAAAAGTCTGTCCCCAGTTGTCCTTTCACATCAAAATCCACTGACATATTTGTTTAGAACTGTTTTTACGTATAACCCGTGCTTGATCTATGCATATTTCTGATTCAGATGAGATTACTTTTTCACTGGAGAAAGCAGTATTATGGATAGAGAACCTGTATTTTAACCAGAAGCAACAGGTTGAAGTTAAAAACACCCTAATGATAGATTTGTTTATCACAACCACATAGAACTTTCACTTCAGATAACATTTAATGATGGACTGGAGTCACATGGATTACTGTGATGTTTTTAATCAGTTGTTTGGACTCATTCTGATGGCACTCATTCACTTCCCTGCTTCAGAATTTTTCAAGTTTGTCTTTCTTTGTTGAATCAAACAGTGAAACCAACACCTTCACAAGCTCATGTATCTTCTCTCCCGTGCAAGCGATGAGAGCATATTGTCGTTTGAAGTTGATGTAGTCCTCTACATCAGTGAGGCTGAGCAGATTGCCACGACGACTAGTCCTACGCGTAATGCAGGCAGAGTGACCGAAAACTCCCATCAGCCCCTGCAGTTTCTCCAAGATAGCCTTGCTCATCTGCAGATGCTCTGACACACCGCGTACCAGATCACATGTGCTACAAGCACACACAAGAGTATACTGTACGTTAACATAAGCGCCTTCACATAACAGACCAATAACATTACAAAATTAGACTTTTTGGATTTGCTAACAACAATATGAGTATATATCTGTTACCTCTTAATGTAGTCAGCAAGATGTTCATCACTCCACTGCAGTTCCTTTAACGCTGGCCTTAAGGTACACCTCACTTCCTCCAGTTCAGACTCTACCAAACTCAGCTCAACAGCCAGAATTGTGCTATGTAGTTTATTATACCACTGAGTGATCTGGAACAGAGTACTGGTGTACTAAACACACACATACAGAGAGAGAGAGAGAGGAACAAAAGAAGGTTGAAAGAATGGAACAAACAAAGCTAATTTCTTGGCACGGTGTAACTTGTTACACAAACAGAAAGGCACAGATGGCCATACGCAGTCTCACCATGTGAAGCATTTCCCGTTTAGAGTACAGACTCACAGCAGCCTTGGGAATGCTGTGGTTCTTCAGAATTCCAAGATACTTCACTTCCCTCAAAACAGACGTCAACTAAAATATCAAGATCATATAACAGTGAACATGGAGAAAGCAGGAGTGTTTGAGTGCATGTGTGTTTCTGAGCTGTACTTTGGGGGACAAAATGTTCACTTCAAAAGAGGTTAGCTAAATCTTTAACAAACATATTAAAAAATGTGGTCAGATGACTGACTGACTAGCTAACTAACTAAAGAAAGAAAGACATATAGAAAGAAAAGATTAGGGACATCTTAAAATGAAAAATTATTTGTAATGTGACTTTTTCTAAATTACTAAAGAATAACAATATGTCTGTGAGTGTGGTATTGCGGAGGCAACAATGGGACTTATTTGGTGTATTTTTGCTCCACCAACAAAAATAGTTTAGAACAAAGTTCTTGGTAGTTGCTAGGTGACTGCTTAAAGGGTCAGTTCAACTAAAAATTAAAATTGTGTCATCAATTACTCAGGATGTTCAATACCTACAAAACTTTTGCTCATCTTTAACAATGAAAAGTCTAAATCTGTATAAATTCAGAAAAAGCAATCATATCATTTCAAATATAAAGAGTGATCATGTCTCTTCAGAAAATTTGGGTTACTTTTAGGACTTCTTTATGAACTTCTTGAAGCATCAAAGTTTTGGTGGATTGGACTTTCACTGAATAGACAAAAATCTCTCAGGTTGCAAAAAAACAAGTAAATAAAATCTGCATTCGTGTTTCAAAAATGAACAAAACGACATGAGGCTGAGTGATTGAAGATGATCATTTCTGAGTGAACTAATTCAGACGAAGTAGCAACAGATGTTTTCTACCATATTGTGATGTACACCTGCGTGTTAGAATTTATAGTAAAAGAAAAAAAAAATGTAGGGCTGGGACTTGATTCTATCCGTAGATTGTTGGTTGGATTTTGAGACGTGGGTGAGGTAAATGAAAGCAAATCAGCTTGTAAGTGTAGGGTTTTAAGCTGACTAAATGATTAGAAATGTCTGCCATTGTCACCATAGAAAAAGACTGATGTTTTCACCGGAAGGTCCAGTTCTGACATTTTGAGAAAAAAAAAAAAAAGGTAAAACAAATACTTGGATGACATGCATTTAGAAAACAAATTAATTTTACTCAGTGTCGAATTTAATGGCGAAAAGTCAAAATTAATCACCCCCAAGTCTCTATGACATTCTGGCCTCTAGTTAGCACGTCAAATTTAAGAACAATAGGGTAATCTCCATTTAGTTAGATAAATACATGAGTTTTTGCATGTGTCTTACAGCAGGGTTAAAGTTCAAGCTGTACAGGCTGCTCTCCTCATCCAATATCAGCAGTGGTTCATTCAGATGTGTGTGGCACACCTCATCCAATCCAACACTACAATTAGTGTAGACTTCCTCATCCATCTGATCCAGAACCTCCAATACATACTCACACACCTGCAACACCTGCTGTGTCTCAGGACTGTCTAATGGCCTAACACACACAGTACAGAATCCATTGTCAAAAATGGCACAATATTTGCGTTAGTCTTATATTTGTGCTGAGGTGAGCTTGCTTACACGTGTAAACTGGCTTAGTTTACTGCGGTTTGACAGAATCCGTTCTCTGAGTTCTTGAGACCATTTCAGGTTAAAAGGCAACAGCTGGCATGTTTTTACCAAGGATGGGATAGCCATTCCTCATCTGCACCAAAACACAAACAAATATTCCGACAAATATTTATATTACAGTTCACTATACAAGAGGTTAATTTTGAATAACTTACATTTAAGGCACAACATTACTAGTTACTTTATGTATTTTTGGTCCGCCAACGAAAAGTCACAATTATTTTTTAATTGTCACAATTTTTTTTGTCACTTATTTTTTTAAGTCACAATTATTACATCTTAGAGCAACATATTCTAGAGCTGTTTTGTTCTTGAATTAATAATTCAGTTACTCACTGATAAGTCGTTTATTGCCACCTACTGGCGTAACGATATAACCTACAGATAGCGTAACAGAAAAATCCCCACCCCCTAACACCAGAACTATCTGCTTAATAACAATGCATATATTAATTAAATATATGGCCTAAGTATATTTACTAATAATATCTTAATCTCTGACAGCCATAAAAACAAGTGATGGGAGAAACGGGGTAAACGAAAAAGCTTCGAAGATTCGAAACTCCGAATCAACTGAACCAGTTGCTTAGCAAATTGACTCATTATTTCGAAGTGCTCGAAATAAGACAGGCTGGAGACACCTGCTGGTCAAAACTCAGTAAATGCAGCTAGTATACAGTCCTAATATGTATAATGACACCTTTCAAGTCTGATCTATTAAATAAATAATTTAATTCCATTAAATATGAAGCGTCTGTATAATTTGTGCTCTTTTATTAAGGTATAGTGCTTGTTTTTTGTGTTCTTAGGCAGGGATTGGTAAACTATGCCAATTAGAAATAATTAACTATCAATCTCCTTTTTATATTACACCTGCATTTGTATTAAAAGTCATTAACTTCATTAAAATTGAACTTTATATATTATTATAAAACTGACCCAAGATAAAATTATTTACTCATTTATAGGTTCACCAAGCTGCAAACCACCAGAACACACTCCAAATCCCAAATTCAAAACAAAAGATTCACAAAGCTTTCGAAGCTTCATGAAGCAGTGTTTCAAAAACGTAGTTTGAAAACCCCTGCTTCACTCTGTAATAATTAGTCACATAAACCTTCTCTCTCTGGGTGTCCAGGATGCACTGACAGAGGTTGACCTCCTCCTGGAACATGACCAGCAGCTGAGAGTAGTTTGGAGCAAAAAGCTGGTGAACCCTCGGCCTCTCCAACAAAGTACCAAACATCTGTAGGAGCTACAAACACAGGCTCTCAATGTTAGAGGCTTAGAGACAAGATTTTTGCACACATTAAAGTAACTAAAGACTATAAACACTGTGTGTTTTGTTCATTACTAAGTTAAGATCATTACTCACTGAGTGAGTGAATGTGCGTGTGTGCGTGTGTGTGTGCGCGCGCGTGTGTGTACCTGTTTTTATATTCCGGTGGGGACTTAAAGCTGAATACACACAGGCTCATGGGGACTTGTGTCACGGTGAGGACCTAAATTGAGGTCCCCACAGGTAAACAAGCTTATAGATCACACAGAATGAAGTTTTTTGAAAATCTAAAAATGTAAAAAGTTTCCTGTAAGGGGTAGGTTTAGGCGTAGGGTTGGTGTAGTGCAATAGAATATACGGTCTGTACAGTAGAAAAACCATTACGCCTATGGAGAGTCCCCACAAGGATAGCAAACCAGACATGTATGTGTGTATGTATGTATGTGTATATGTATGTATGTATGTATGTATGTATGTATGTATATGTGTGTGTGTGTGTGTGTGTGTGTGTGTGTGTGTACTTGTTTTTTCTATCCTGGTGGGGACTTAGACCTGAATACACACAGCCTCATGGGGACTTGTGTCACGGTGGGGACCTAAATTGAGGTCCCCACGGGTAAACAAGCTTATAAATCACACAGAATGAAGTTTTTTGAAAATGTAAAAATGCAGAAAATTTTCCTGTAAGGGGTAGGTTTAGGTGTAGGGTTGGTGTAGGACGATAGAAAATACGGTCTGTACAGCAGAACAACATTATGCCTATGAGAGTCCCCACAAGGATAGCAGAACAAGTGTGTGTGTGTGTGTGTGTGTGTGTGTGTGTGTGTGTGTGTGTGTGTGTGTGTGTGTGTGTGTGTGTGTGTGTGTGTGTGTGTGTGTGTGTGTGTGTGTGTGTGAGTGAGTGAGTGAGTGAGTGAGTGAGTGAGTGAGAGAGAGAGAGAGACAGAGAGAGAGATACCTTAAAAGCAGACTCTAGGCCCAGGGAGTGTTGGAAGGTCAAGTTTATTACTATCCCCAGTCTCTGGTCAAAGTCTCTGTTCTGTTCCATGAATCGATTATAGTCACACACAAACTCCTAGAAAACACCACAGAGAGTTTGATTGTATATAAATGTGAGCACATCTGTGTTTTCTCTCCAAAAGTTTGGGATCAGTAAGATTTTTTCTTTCATTTTTGAGAAAAGAAATTGGTACTTTTATTCAGCAAGGTCGCAATAAAGTGATTAATAATGACAATAAAGACATATATATAATGTTATAGAACCTTTGTATTCCAAATAAATGCTGTTCCTTTGAAAATTCTATTCATCAGACAATCCTGGAAAAAATGTATTGCAGTTTCCACAAAAATATTAAGCAGCACAATTGTTTTCAACACTGATAATAAGAAATGTTTCTTTAGCCGCAAATCAGCATATTAGAATGACTTCTGAAGGATCATGTGACACTGAAGAATGAAGTAATGATGTTTTACATCAAAGGAATAAATTACATTTTAAAATATATTAAAATAGTTATTTTACATTGAAATAATATTTTCACATTAACTGTTTTTACTGTATTTTGCGATCAAATAAATCCAGCCTTGCTGAGCTTAAGAGACTTCTTTCAGAAACATTAAAAAAAAAACTTACGACCCCTAACTTTTGAAAGGTAGTGTATATTTGTCCAGATGTGTTAAAACCTTGTTGTTGTAGTCGAGTGGGTCGTATTTGCTCTCTCTCAGAGTTCTCCAGCTGTCCAGGAACTCATCATTCATGCTGTACACCATATCACTGAGAATCTTCCCTCGAGAGCCACCCAGCTCAATCCGTTCCAGCTTTAGAAAGTCCAGAGCTGAGGCAAACAACTCCTGAAACAACAATGCACACACAGATTGTTTCATTTTACAATCTTGTCATGCATGTTGTTTCTTGTGCCAAACATTTGGATTTGCTGTGAACAGGCCTCTAAATCCAAGTTGATAAAAATACTAAATGATATACTGGTTGGATTTGTGTGCACACACCTCAATCATGCGCAGTCTCTCCATGATGCAATCAATGCGGTCAAACACAAGCTCAGAGGGAAAGTCCCAGGGTTTGACTGTAAGTCCTGGTTGGTTGTAGGGCCCAGTGGGTGTCAGTTTGTCCCGGTGCTGCTGGAAACTGCGCTTGAACGCCCAAAACACCTGGATGGCCTTCCGAACCCGGTCCATACCCTCCTCTAACTCCATTTTGAAGAGCTCCTCAGGAATTAGATACACAGAGGCCTGCAGAACCACATGTGCACATAAACACATTATACAAACAACACATCAAACAACATCATTTAGATAAGAAGATCATTTAAATAAATGAGCAAGCACACCTTGTCAATAAGTAGGTTGCAGAACTCTGTGAGTAGTGTGACGATACGTGGTGGGCGGCAGTAGAAGTGAGAGTGTGTCCAGATGAGAGCGAGTGTGTGAAACAGTGGGGGGATCAGAGGCTCCAGATCAGTGAAGCTCCGCTCCTCGAACGCAGCTATGGGCCTCTGCAAGGTCCTCAAGTGCAGGTCTATGTCCTCTGCCTCCATCACCGCTAGAAAATCATCGAGCCAATAGTACATTTATCGCATGTGACATTTGAACCTACAAGCTTTCACAAAACAGCCTAGATTTTAGCTATTAGGCCACACTAGATAATAATAATATAATGCAGTTTACATCAATATCATGTTAGAGTGCGTGTACACATTTCAGATGTGATTACCATGGTTTACTTTTTGAATAATGTCATAAAATTAAGTATAATAGCTGCTGTTGATCCTCTGCAAAATTTCCAACACCTGATCAACTTTTGGGTTTTGCAGCTGCACAAATAAACCAGAGTTGGATTTAGTTTAAATTCAGTCAATTTAAACATTAAAGTACATATAAAATTAGGTTGTGATAAACTATATATATATATATATATATATATATATATATACAGTGCACAGCAATGAGTACACCCCCTCTGAATAAATATAAAAGATGTATTTTCTTAATGATCACTAATATAATTCATGGACAGATGGCAAAATTGAAATGTATTAAACATATACTTAATAAAAACAACAAAATATATGCCAATATTTTCTGTAAAATGAGTAAATTAGCCAATTTTGTTTAAATGAAGGATTGCAGAAATGAGTACAATTCAGCAAATGTATAATATTCTAGTACTTTGCATGTCTTCCAGAACTTTAAGTATACTGCTCTGACCCTTCTTGGCACTGAGTGTACAAGTTCATGACAAATTTTCACATCTGTCCTGTTTAACTCCTGGAGGACGACCTCCTTTAATGTTCTGGTCTTTAATGGGGAGTTTTGCTCAGCTCGTCTCTACAGAATCCCCCACAGCTGCTCAAGAGCTTTAAGATTAAGTGAAATACATGTCCACTGAAGGATTTTCACTTTAGGAGAATGAATATCTTCATTGTCATGTTGAAAAAAAAAAGCCCAATAATACTGGGAATGAGTGGAGGGTAGCATCTTCTGTTTCAAATTTTTGTATTACATCACACAGTGGTGTGTGAATTTATGACAGCATTGATAAAGCACAATTCCCTCACACCTTCAGCACTCATTCAACCCTATATAAGAGATTTACTACCACTGAACGTCACTGTGGGTACCAAGCACTTCTCACTGTACTCCTCCTCTAGCAACAACAGAACATTTTGGATGCTTTTGGATCCGAAATGATTGACTTGGTCTCTTAAGACCAGAGTATGGATTGTCAGAAGACTCTATTTTGTAAATATGGGTCTTGGAAGAGGTTAAATGAGTTTATTTTTCTTTGGCTACAGTAGGTAATTCTAGTGGTGACAACAACCATGCATGTCACTTCTGCAGGCTGTGTCATACTCTGTGAGATAAAATGTCACTCTTTTCATAACTTTTGCCGGCTCTGAGACACTTGCATGTTATTTCTCCTGCTCATTTTCTAGCAAAAATTCATCACTAAATGAAAACAAAGTGAAGACCTGAATATTTAAGGAGCCTTGTCACAAGTCCATTGTTTTTGAATGTCGGTGCTACTTCTGCTATATTTTCACACTTAAAACAATAATTTGGTATTCCTCTTGTACCATTGTCCTCTTTTATGCTAAGAAATAAGTCACCTGGCAGTTCTCTCCCAAGTGGTTCCACTGCTGCCAGCATTAAGTCTGAGTATGATTCAGTGGGCTATATAACACTTTTAATTGTCAGGAAATTACTTGTCTTTAAAAGTTTTGGTTCAATATACTTACCTGTTGATCAAAAATAGCCTTAAACCTATACACGTTTTTTTTTAGTAACTTTCAGGAGGGTGTACTCATTTTTGCAACACAACATTTTATCACTTTGATAAGAAAATCTTATTTTGCTGAATAATTTTGACATTCTTCTTTGGTAATTGATCAAGCAGGATTGTTGGAACATTATATCTCCAAAGAACCCTAACATGTCATCTAAGTAAAGAGTAATTGCTGAATTTAAGTTTTAGAGGGGGTGTACTCATTTATGCTGTGCACTGTGTGTGTGTGTGTAATATATATATATATTTCTAGAATTTCCTGGGTAAAAACATGTTTAACACTCAACACATTTCAACAATTACATAAGTAAAATTTTTTCTTGATGCTGCATACACACTTCTGTGTGTCAGTAGTCAAAGGAGAGAAAAAAAAAAAACACTTTCTACCTGCTTCTGGATTCCTAATAAGTTTTCTTTCTGTTTAGTCCAGAAAATGAGCTCCACTGTTGGGCCTGGGTGGTCCCCCTGGTGCAGGAGCTTAGACGAGTCCCGCTGCAGCACAGAGCCCATCAGTCGACACCAGTGAATCACACACACACACAAATGTTACATGATATCACAAGCTTGGTAAATGTTTGATCACATGATGATTGATCGATTGAGTGAGTGATTGACACATAGTGTACATGTTCATACCTGAGCTGATGCTCATCTTTTCTCTCCACACACAGCGGCAGGGGCAATAGTGTTCGACCCTGTGCTCGCCCTCTCAGTGTGACTGCTTCACTGAGAAGATGCTCAAGGTGCCTGCAAATGTCCTGATCGACCACCTGGGGCCAGGTGGACTGATTCAGGGGACTTCCCAGCACTGCGACCAACACCTATAAACATACACTTTTTTTTTGTTTTGTATAGGGTGGCCTACCTTAAATCAGTGTTGCTTTTGTTACACAATACTATTAAAAATATTTTTTGTTAATTAAAATAAAGCTGAAATAAATAAAAATGAAATATAAATATTAGATGAAAAAATGATGGAAAAAAATACATTTGAAAAATTAACATTAAAATAAGAATAAGATGAAATATTAAAATTACTAAAACTAAAACAGACATAAAAAATAAAGATAAATATAATGGGCCCCTAAGTTACAGTAAGTACTAATGAAACATTTAACAAACAGTTCTATACTAAGTTAAATTTGAACCAAGACTAAGTCTAACTCTAAAGCGCTACTTTATTTCATCCTTAAGTAAACTTATATATACCTTTTAAACAGGTAAGTAAATTCTGATATGTAAATCTTATAGTATCACTTAGTGTGCCTTGTAATAAATCAGACATTGTAACTGAAATTTAATGTGTAATAATATAATATAATATAATATATGAGCAATATCACACTCTTAGCAGAGCAATATGGCTGTATATCGGCACAGCTGTGATTCAGCCATAGTGTTATCACTAGAATATCGCACTCTTCTCAGCCAATCAGATTCGAGGACCAGAAAGAGCTGTTGAATATAATATAATATAATATAATATAATATAATATAATATAATAATGTCCCATTCTGTTCTAAAAGCTTCTAAAAGACCAATCTGAACCAACCCTAATTCTAACTCTAAAGTGCTACATCATTTCATCCTTCATTAAGTGTATATATACTTTTAAACAGGTAAGGACATTTAAATTCTGATAGTATCACTTAGTGTGCCTTATAAATAAATCAGACATTAAAATTAAAATATAATTTTATAATACATTATATTATACATTATAATGTATAAGCTAACCTGCCTAGTTGGTGTAATAGCTAACCTTTTTAGTTGTGTTTACCTAAGAGATGAGCACAGGAGCGTGGTCCATGGGTTGTGCCGCAGCCTCTCCGAGCCAGAGCTGGGTTCTAAAGGTGGTTTTGGAGATGACACCCTTCTTTTTTTTAAAGACACACAGAAGCTTGGTCCACCAGGAAGAGGAGCTCTTTGGGGAGGAAAAGACGGGCGTAGTGCTTTCAGAAGCGAAAGCACTCGAAACAAGTGATGACTTATTTCAAAAACCAAAAGCCAATCAGTGCATTGAACATGAGAGATACTTGCAGAAGAAATGCTGCACAGCATCCTAATGCCACACTGAGAACAAGGGAGACTGAATTCTCTATTAGTCAGAACATTGAAGATGAGTGTATATGAGTGTTTCTGATATACTCACCTGTTCATCTCCTGCATGAAGAGTTCCTCCTGGTCCCACGAACAAAATGAGATACTCTCACCAGCCCTGGTCAAAGAAATCAAGCAAAGCCCTCTGGTTCTCCTCCAATCCAATAAAATGGTTCCATTTGTCAGTTTTGAGTCGTAGAATGGTGAAGGCCTGTTCCCTGAGGAAGTCCACACGCTCATCAGAGATGGCACTCATCTTCACCTGCTCCATAGGAGCACGCACACCGGCCTCAGCCATGCTGAGAAACGGAAAGAGGAAAACTACTAAAGACAGTCCAATGGTAAATTGTCCATTCAGATTTAACCAAACATATTATGATATCAAACCTCTCACCTTATACCAAGTTTCTGATCCTGGTGTATTTTTTATTATCTGTATCTTTCCATCATAAAATGATGAGATGGCTTAATGTGGTCCCATTCGCTGGGTCGTTCTTTGCCTTCTTCTCTAGTGGGGCAGAGAAACTGAACTCCTCCTGTAGAGTCAGGTCCCTATGCCAACAAGGTCAATGGCTTTTGTGTATCTGCACCCACGTTGTGTGAGAAAAGCACACACCTGGTGCTAATGAAACCTGAGTGTGCACTGGAAAACCCAGCAAGAGTATCAGGCACATGTTTGCATAGACACTGTACAGGTGCATCTCAATAAATTAGAATGTCGTGAAAAAGTTAATTTTTTCTTGTAAGTCATTTCAAAAAGTGAAACTTTCATACATTTTAGATTCACTGCATGTAAAGTAAAACATTTCAAAAGTTTTTTGTTTTAATTTTGATGATTAAAGCTTACAGCTCATGAAAGTCAAAAATCAGTATCTCAAAATATTAGAATATTTACATTAGAGTTTCAATTAACGACCATCCCTACAGTATAAATTCCGGGTATCTCTTGTTCTTTGAAACCACAATAATGGAGAAGACTGCTGACTTGGCAATG
>JAFVLL020004056.1:0-41265 GCA_021397915.2 Tor tambroides | reverse complement strand
ACGCAATATCGCGTTCATTATCGAAGGCGATTCATCTGCGATAATGAAAGCGATATTGCGTAGCTTCTCAGTGATCTACGGCTCTGTGTATTAAATGACGCTCCATTTGAAAACAGGTGATGGGGATTTACCGCTAATCAAGGAACTGGCTTTACTGACGAGATGCGCATGCACATCGCATGAGATATATCGCCCAGCCCTAGCATCAAATCAAAAGCATTACAAAAAGTAGCTTTGGATAGAAAAATTATTTGATCCAACAAAGAATCTATTACAAATACTTTTAGGCAAGGTAATCTGAAGATAATCAGAGAAACGTTTAGATACCAATGTTCTTCAAAATATGGTGGTGCGTAAATGACAGAATTTTAATTTAGGTGTGAACTATCCCTTTAATAGTTTTTTTTATAAATATGGAAATTAAAACGAGTAAATGTCTAAAAGACTAAATCTCTGAGTCATTCATTCATTCGATTAACTCAAACGGCTGATTCCTTCAGGAAAGAAGTAAATGGCTCTCTGTATGAATGGGCCATTGAATCATTGGTTAACCTGATTAATTCAAAACAGATTCATTCACAAGTGAATCACTGCTGCGTGTTACTCGGAGATGCATAATAGTTCTGCTGTGGCCTTATAGCTGAACATTGAGCTAAAACTGGCAATATTGTGCCACCAATCAACTGTATGAAATGTAAGAGGACCTACGCAAGTCTGCGCTGGGCGCATTAAATGCATTAATCATTTTTAATGCGTTATTTTTCATAACTAATGAATTAATTTTACACGTTAAGTCGACAGCCCTAGTAGTAACATGATATTTTGTCATTAGTTAAATACACCACATTTTTATGTATTATTAAAGTTAACCATTATTATTAGTAAAAGTTTAGTAAAATCAAGGCAAAGAGGAATAACTGCACAAACCCTGTTGCTGTGATCGCTGACTTTGATGATCAGGTCGTTCTTTCTCAGATCCCAGACTGAAGCTTTTCCGCTAGGACTGGCTGAGGCCAGGATGTGCTGCACCTGTTTGTTCCACGCAACACAGCTGATGTCCTCTAGGGGCTAAAAGAAACAACAAAGTCAAAACTAGACAAGGGTGATGGGTGGTTGCTTACTGTTACAGGAGAAGAGTCCAGCCTCAGGTCGATTCCTAGATATATTTTTGGGCAGTTTTTCCATCCACCAGGTAAAAATCTGATTGCTTAGAAAAGCAAATTTGCTCTTGATTTTTTTCCCCTCCAAGGACCCCCACTGTCCACAACAATATTCAAATTCTCCCATGTAAACTAATAGGCTTCCTGTGGTACATCTACTGTAATGTTTTGTCTTTATTTTTTTTTTCTTTAAATATTTATTTTCTCTTCAATTTACATAAACTAGTGTCCACTGATTAAAATAAGTAACCAAATTAATTATAATTAAAATTAAAATTAAGTTTTAGAATTCCATAAGTTTTAAGGCTAGATGTTCTTCAGGGATCCCAATCTTTTTAACCAATGAATTCATATGACTCTTCCAGTTGTTTGTGATTTACTAGATAAGGATTTATGGAAATATTTTTTCTCACAATTTCTACCCGATAAAATATTTTTAGAGCTTGGCATAACTGAAAAATGTATATTCGATATAAAAATGCCCATGACGTTTTAAGAATTCAATCATTTACATTCATGTCACAACAAATCACTTTTAAAATTAGTCTTCCTCATATATCTTGGTTTTCCAAGATGTGGTAACCCTGATTCTTCAAAGAAAAAAGTTGTGGAAGGTGTGAATTTATATTAGAAATATCTTGATTTTTATTGAAGTTTTAACTTCTTTTAATGCTTGTTTTATATCTTATTTTAAATTATTTGAAGTCATCTTGTGCCTCACTTGGTTGTGAGCCACTGTTCAAACTAGAAAGAAATAGTATAGTGATGCCTTCCCATTAAAACACTATTAATGGCATTCATAAAATGCAAGGACAATGCATTTGCCCAACATTTATCAGAAAGGAGACCTCCTTCTTAAGGGCACATAAGATCTGTACCTGTGTTTTGGGTCCTGGCGTCATTGGGGAGCTGAAGTTGTTCAAATCCCAAATGTAGATTTCTGATTCATTTCCCCCAGAAGCCACAAGGTTTGTCTAAAGAAAAAAGTCCCTTATTACAACTCCACTTGATGTACATAACTCCACTTACTGACAAGAATGAAAAATAATCATTCTTGCACAAACTGACTGAAGCATAAGAAATTGGTTTGCATAATTACCTGAAATGAGTTGACATCGAGAGCTCTTACTGGTCCCGTATGTTTCTCGCTCTGGGAAATGATCACTTCACTGTCTCCAGCAATGATTTTGGAGGCGTCATAGAGGATAATGTTGCCATTCTCTCCTCCAGCGATGAGTACACCCGATGGCAAACTCTGGTCTTCAATGCCACGTGGACCCCAGACTAGTTTGTGGTATCTAGAGACAGAACAGAAAGGTTACTACTGGTACTACTACTTCTCAGAACTCTAAGCATTAAGCCACCAAAATGAATATATTACAACCTGCCTTTTTCCTGTTTTCATTTTATAGACCCTGGTTTCTGCACTGTTTTAGAAGAACAGATTTAAAAAAAAAACTAAACAGTTCACAGAAACTCAAAGGTGCATACAATGAAAGTGAATGGGGACCAACACTTATCAAAAAGCACTATAAATGATTTACTCCACTGTTTTCAATAGTGACATTTGTTTAGTGGTCATTTGCATGAGAGAACTGTAAATAACTAGCACATAATGCGAGCAAAACGCAGTACCTATGTGGAGAGGAGAAAGAACCACATGACTTCATGGCTAAAGTGGGATCAGCCAGATCCAATTCAAAGATCTCCAGTGATGCATTGGTGCTGAAGGTGGCATCGAGCTGCTGGGCCGACGTACCTGTACACATATTCATCAATGAGACACATTAGACAAAACAGACCTTAGTCAGGGCAGCGCCATATTTAATATTTGACAGAAATGAAAAGAGGCTGTGAGGGACTGAGGTACAGTGATTTCAATGGATTGTACTGTTGATTAACAAAAACAAACTGATTGCTTAGTCACTTTTCAGTACACAAAAACAACATAAAACACTTTTGAAAGTGAGTTGTTAAAATTACATGATTTAGGACTTTCATAAAAGGTTTAGTGCTACTGTAAAGACTATAAGTCCGTCCCTCACAGCCTCGTTTTTATTCGTGTTAAATTCAGTATGGTGTCTAACCTGACTAAGGCCTATAATTAGACTTTTCCCCCAGACTTTTGACCAATGACTTTTCCAGTTGGTTGTGATTAGGCTTAAGGGATTTTTAAGAATAAAATTCAAAATGATTCACTATTCACATCATTTAGACTGATTTGTGAACCAGTGCAAACTCATTGAAAAGAACTGACCATAACAAAAAAACAACAACAGTCGCCAATATAACTTGTGAGCAAGTTTTACTCTACACAATCACAAAAATGTTTAAACCAAAAAGTGAACTTTTACTATTAATAAACGTGAAAGCATTACACTGAATTACAAATTCTTCATTATTAGTCATAATCTGATTGTTCATTAACTACTAATCAGTAAAAAAAAACATTGGTGTTCACTTTCCCTGATTAGTTAGTGCAAGTGAAATTTCTCATGTCAACTGCACTGTGTATACTAGGAAGACTTTGGAAGTGTCTGGAGGATCGAATACAGTGACTGATGGCAGTTACCTGCTGCCAGATAGATGGGGTGTTGTTGCGCTGGACTCCAGGCCTGGATAGCTGTTCGGTTAATTTCTTTTAGCTTCATCCTATGATTAAAAAAGACTCATATGTTATGCAATGGTATGCTTTGACCATGCTATGATTATTTAGTAAATGTGACATTCACAGTTGATATCCAAATTGTTTAAGTAAAGCAAGGTAATAAATTTATTCGGTTTAGCAGATTGTATAACTCAATGGGAAGATCTACCATTTGACACTTGCTGTTCATTTGGGAGAACCTCCTGAATATAATGTAGGCTAATTAAACAGGAATTACTCTTATGACAATAAAAACAGAATATATTGTAACAATAGTGCAACAGCAGCTTGGACCCTCATTGCCAACAATAAATAATATCCTGCTGCTAAATCATTTAAGACATAATACAGCAATACAGTTTGCAAGATACTGGACAATGAATGTTTGGAATGAATTAGAATTTCATAATAAAGCACAGTTATACATAAGAATAGACAAGATGCTCACAACAGACATGTTACAGGGAATGACATGTTAAATCTGTACACGTAATGTCCATTTAAACTGATAATTATGTAGCAGAGAGGCTAATGCAGCGATCGACAGAGGGATTTTCTTAGTTTTAAAAGTGTTTACCTTCTCTTGTCGCGCTTCCAGCGGTCACAAACAGACTCATCCACGCACAAACACGAGCGTTAGAGTGATTCAGCAGGATAACTTTGTGAAATACGTGGGTTTGTGTGATGTGTGAGATTTGTCCCGGCTGCAGTTGGACAGAATTCCACGTCCACACTGCTGTCCATCAACGTGGCACAACAAGGCCCGCCCACCGACGTGACGACTTCCGCCACCGACTCCCTCCCTCTCAGGGGACAAATTCCGGCGGAAGAGCTCTGTGCCGTGTAAGTGTGTGTTTTGGTTTTTGTGGCACCTGAGTATGTTTGCGTTTCTCAGATCTCAATTAGTGATGTTTATCAGTTTTAAATAGTTTAGCGATTTCTAAGAATATTTGCATGAAATCATATTCACTGTGGACGCAGTGCATATTGATTTACGGTCTGTATTATGACAGTACCATGGTGCAGTGATGATATCAAATGTTAATACCGTAGTGCTGAGTAATTAGCATATTCATTTACCATGGTTATTTGATTTTGAACGATACTGCTTTTACAGGTGGCGTTACAGTACATGTCTGAACAAGCTGCTAGTGTCAGTGATAGTAGCGTCAAGCAGAAGTGACAGTAAATAAAAAAATAATATAAAAAGCATTATTATGTAGTGATAGTAAAGGTAGAAATGAAATTGCTGTTGAATAATAAACGGAACGGTTTTTAATAAGTTGCTTTTGTACTTTAGTGCCTTCAGAAAGACTCTTTGAGAGAACAGTGTTCTGTGAATCCCACATGAAAAAATACTATAGTAATTTATAGTAAATACTATAGTGTATTATTAAAGTGTATTATACTGTATATATTATAGTATTTACAACACTTTGTTAATGAATGCTACAGCATACTGTAGTGTTAACTATAGCGAACTGATAAACTGTAATACTGTAATATACTGTAGTTTTTCCTACAGTAAACTGAAATGTATTGTAGTATAATATACCCTATAGTTGTAGAAATCTCAGTACAGTATTGGGTAAAGTAATTTGTTTGTATTACTATGATTGTTATAATACCACAGCAACTATAGAATTACCACAACAAATGAATTCAAGCACTTTACTATAGTATGGTTCAAAAACACTATAGTATTTACTATAAATTACTATAGTATTTTTTCATGTGCTTTAGATGTGTGTTTAAAGGAATAATTCACCCAAAAATAAAAATTTGCTAAATATTTACTCATCCTCAGGCCATCCAAGATGTAGAGGAGTGTGGTTCTTCATCAGATTTGCATCATTTGCTCACCAGTGGATGCTCTGCAGTGAATGGGTGCCGTCAGAATGAGAGTACGAACAGCTGACAAAAACATCATAATAATCCACAAGACTCGAAAAGCTGTGTGTTTTCAATTAACAAATCTTAATGATGGATTTGTTTCTAACAAACACACAGCTTTTCATAAGCTGTTAATTGATGGACTGGAGTGGTGTGGATTATTGGAGTAGTGATTATGATTTTTGACTCCAAGGCGCCCTTTTGGCCATGACAATATTCAAAAGCCCTTCCAACTAAAGCTGATATTTAGTAAACTAAAATTATGATGTTAGTTTATTGTTGTACAGCTTTATTTCTTGTGTTTTTGTTTAACATTTTAATTGAGATTGCTTTAATAAAACTGAATGCATTCATTTTTAATTATTTAAATGACTTATTGAGACCCCTTAGTGGGCCCTCGTCCACTGGTTGAGAAACCACTGCACTAGAAGACACAGTCCCTGTATTGCCAGAATATTGCTATGCATGAATTTGATTGTATTAAGCAAAAACACAAAATTTTAATTATATTATTGTCTGCCAGCATTTAGGAGAGACTAAATTAATGTATGATTATACCTCAAGGTACCTTGAGAGGATGCAAGCTGATTTTGTGGAAAAGCATTTGTTACAGTTGTAGAATATCCTCCTTGACAATATATGAGGACTATGAACGCTTTCTAAATCAAAAGAGAATTTGTTATATTTGAAGATATTTATGAACATTCTGTAGAATTTGACAGAATTATTTAGTGCTCTAGTAGCATAACTTGACATTATTTGAATAACCTATTTTGAGATTTCTTTTTGGTTGTGTACTATTTCTATGTCAAGTATGTATGACTTGTTATACCTTCAGAGGCTTAAATAAAATAGTTTCTTCTTTCAGAGTACAAATCCTGGACCAGAGACTGCCAAACTGTGTCACTTTATTCACTGGTGGGTGAGTGGTTGAGTGGGGTAAGATGAGCCAGTGGGTAAGTCGAGACAGCCAGGCATCTGTGCACTAATTCGTCATGTGACCAAACAGTCTGGAAGTGCACGTCATAGCTGTCTGCAAATGATAGAAGCACAAAAGACAAGCAGTAAGTATTTGTTTTACTTTTAATTTACTTTTAATTTTTATTTTTTCTTGTCAAAGCATATTTATTTAGCTCTAAAAGCATACAGTGCAGTCCAGAAGTCCACGACCATATTTTAAAAAATGTAAAACAAAAGTTATGACTTAAAATGACCACACGAAGACAATAGTTTATGTAATAAAAATTAGTATTAAATTAGAAAAAAATGCAAAATAGAAGTATTTTCTATTAAGATTTTTTCACGTTTTGATATATAAGACTCTTATGTTCATCAAGGCTGCATTTATTGGATGAAAAACACAGTAAAAACAGCAATATTGTGAAATATTAATACAATTTAAAATGTAATTTATTGCTGTGATCAAAGCTGAATTTTCAGCATCATGACTCCAGTCTTCAGTGTCACATGATCCTTCAGAAATCATTCTAATATGCTGATTTGCTGCTCAAGAAACATTTCTGATTATTATCAATGTTGAAAACAGTTATGCTGCTTCATATTTTTGTGAAAACAGTGATACATTTTTTAAGGATTCTCTGTATAAAAAGTTCAAACGAACAATGTGTATTTGAAACAGAAATGTTTTGTAACAATACAAATGTCTTTACTGCCACTTTTAAGCAATTTAACGTATCCTTACAGAGTAAAAGTATTATTTCAATTCAAAAGATATATTTCATGTAATTCTTCACAAAGCGATCATGCCCCGGAACTACATTCGTAAAACGGACTGGGGTTCAGTAACCTACGAGGAGCTGGAGAAAGCGTCCGTTGAAGTCAAGCGCGGGAAATCTATCAGAACCGTGGCAAAAGAAAGAAAGATCGGCAGGTCCACCCTGCAGCGCTACATGAAGAAGGCAGAAGCAAAAAGAGAGAAAACCGTCGGGTACAGGGGAACGGCAGAAGCCAGGAGGATCTTGTCTGAGGAGTTGGAGGAGGAGCTTGCAGAAAACATCCGGATGCTGGCTGAACGTGTGCATGGCCTCACTCAAAAGAAATGTAGGGAAATCGCTTTTGAATTTGCGCAGAAGAACAACATTCCTGTCCCCAACAACTGGGGAGAGCAGAGGTTAGCAGGTAGGTTTTGATGTGACAATTTAATTCAGTAATTCAGCTGACTGCTTTTGTGTTGCTAACTTGAATTTGAATTCCCGTAGGTCGAGATTGGCTCAGTAGTTTCATAGCCCGTCACAATCTCTACGGCCACATAACTGAAGCAACATCTTTGGGAAGCCATGGACAGGTGACAGAGCTACTGTAGCATATTTGACTGAATCAGTCAACTAACAATCAGAATCAGTTGTAATGAAAATGTACAATGCAGATTTAGAGCTGTGACATACTTACGATTTCTACAATACTATTTGAATTTTCTAGGTCATCAGTTTCAGTCTCATCAACCAGGACGAAATCAAGAAAGAAATCAAAGAGGAGAGTGATGTTCCTGTCCCGATTCATCCGACTTCAGAGGAGGACAGCACTGAAATTTGTGATTCAGACCGAGACCTCTTAGAGACTGAGTTATTTCTGACATGATGTTATATGATGAAGCACAATTTAAAAAAGACATTTTAAAGCTTAATCGTGTTTCCTGTTTGCTTCGGAATATATTTAAGAAAATAAGCACTTTCAAATTATTTGAAATGTTAAATTTATTAATATTCAAAATTCTGTTCATGCTGTTACTCACTTCAACTGTTCTCAAGATAATGCAACAAAATTGTTTCAATTAAAATGTGTATTCATATATGTATTTATTTATTTATTTATTTATTTATTTGTGTAGCTCAACTAGTGGAGCATGGCACTTTAACGCCAAAGTTATGGATAAACCTTCAACCCTATAACAATTGTCTCTGTTCTTTAGATCTGTTTTATATCTAAGGGGAAAAACCTTTCCAAAGTTGTACTGTACATAAAATTGTTAGAAGATATTAAATATGGTGCTTTCAGAAAGTTTTCAGACCCCTCATTTTATCAAAATGAATATATATTTTTACGTCAGTATACACTTTATGCTCCATGATGACCCATCAAAAACCAGGTTTGTGATAACCTTTCAATTTTATTTATACATTTAAAGAGAGAGAGAAACTTCTTTCTTGACCAGGAATGGGCTAACTCGGTTGATGTGACATGCAAGCTAAAGAAACTATTTTAAACTACATTTCACTAATTCAGAACACTGAAGTATTTTCTCAAACTTCTGTTTTGAAGAATTTGTGGTGATGAAGAAGAGCATTATTTAATTATTTGTTTATTGCTGGGATCAAATCGCAATTTACAGTCATATAACTGAATGGTGCCTAATTCATGATAAACTGGGCTAAAACTTCAATAACACTTCTACTGGATTTTAAAAGAATTGTTTATCCAAAAAACGTATTTGCTGAAAATATACTCACCCTCAGGTCATCCAAGATGTAGAGGAGTTTGTTTCTTCATCAGATTAGAGATTCTAGAGAAATTTAGCATTTGCTCACCAATGGATCCTCAGCAGTGAATGGGTGCCATCAGAATGAGAGTCTGATAAAAACATCACAATAATCCACAAGTAATCCACACCACTCCAGTCCATCAATTAACATCTTCATAAGCCAAAAGCTGCATGTTTGTAAGAAACAAATTCATCCTTAACACGTTTTTAACTGTTAAACCATTGTTTCTGGCTAAAATACTAGTCCTCCTCTCTCCATAATATTGCTTTCTCCATTTGTATCATCTGAATCAGGAGAGAAATATGCACGGATCCAAAACAGCTCTAAACAAATACATTATCAGATTTTGACCAGAAGGAACAGTTTAAAGTTAAAATGCCTAAATGATGGATATGTTTCTTACAAACACACAGCTTTTCTCTTCTCAAGACGTTAACTGATGGACTGGAGTGGTGTGGATTACTTGTGGATTATTGTGATGTTTTTATCAGCTGTTTGGACTCTCATTCCGACGGCACCCATTCACTGAAGAGGATCCATTGGTGAGCAAGTGATGGAATTTCTTTAAATCTGATGAAGAAACAAACTCATCTACATCTTGGATGGCCTAAGGGTCAGTAAACTGTCAGCAAATGTTCTTTTTTGAGTGAACTATTCATTTAATGATTCAGATGAATATGAGGAAATAATGGGTTAAATTCGAATTTACCATTATTAATTTTACTCCAACACCAATGTGGTATCTGGAAACATAAGAAAGTAAGGTCTCCCTCAACAGAACACGAGGGTCGGTGAATCTGTTGTATTATCCTGTATTGACGCATAAGCGGCGCTGTTTCTTTGTTTTTCGTCCGCTAAGAGCACAGTGGGAGTGTTCCGTCTCATTCAAGCGGTTTCGTTCTCCAACGCTGCTGTCATTTACAACCAGAAAAGACACAAAGGAAGATCACTGAAGAGGGTGTAAAGCTTACCGCGTGTCTGAGCTGGATGTGTGCCGGTCTGCGTTTATTCCGGTAGAGGATCGTCTCATCTGATGTCTGGCGCAGGTGGATCATTTACCGCATTGATCAGCTGAGCCTCGAAAATCAGCATCAGCATCAGTCGGTAAGACAACTCTTCATATAAATCATTCATATGAATACAGCAGCTCACATTAATGAGCTCGTCTCAGTAAACTGTTTCATTAATCAGCCCAAATAAGTAAAGAAACCACTTTTTCATGTAAATTGATTTTTTTTCTTTTGAATAATAGTAGCTAACTGGTTTCATAAGATGGTAATGCAGCAGTTTTTCATAATCTTTGAAGGACTGCGGCTTTTTATACACTATCGTAGACACATTACAAGGTAATATATGAAGACATAAGGTCAGTGCAGCTCTGTGTTTTGTGTGTCACCTATAGATACAGGCGGGAACATCGTGATCTATACTGTCACAGTGCATTATAACACAAGACACAGCCTTACAGAAATGCTGTGCAAACTGTTGAATACCAGCACTTTTTAGGATGTACTTTTGATTCATTTTGTTCTGGCTTGCCTTTATTAGCAAGGCAAAATCAGACGAGTCACCTATTGTCATGAAAATGTTAAAGTCTTTGCATTGCATCGCCCTGCATACGCCCATGTGAAATGGAATTCATAAAACAATAGTTCCGACTCTTTATTCTGATTGGATGAACCCTGTTCGTAAAATGCATAAAAGCGTATAACGTGACCTCACATTTTGTATTAATGTGTCAAAATGTTGTTGCTCGGCAACCATAAACAACCAATAGTTGATATATGACTTGGAAGAATTATTATTAATACTATTTATTTATGTGTTACTATTCATTAGCCTAATTCAATTATAGGTACATTGAACATTGGTGTCTTATATCATACTGATATCGATTTGGGTTTTATCTTGTACTCAGGTTTGCATATTACATCCTTTTGACCACATGATTTTTAATCAAAATGCCATATCTTGATTTAACAGACTTCTCTCTGATAATTAAGTCTGGGTTTGTTACAAAGAACTGCTACAATTATAAATGACTATGGGCAGGGTGATTATCGTCAGCTAAAACTAAAAGTAAAACCATAAAGAAAATTGTTACTTGAAACAAAATATACATCAACTAATGTAAAATAATACACATTTTATTTCAGCTAGCTGCCAACATTTCTCATTTTTGTTTAGGTTCTCTTGAAGTAGTAAAATAATAAAAACTAAAGAAAAACAAATGAATAAAATGATATAAAAGTTTATACAAATTATATGTAAAATCTATTTAAAAAATAAAAATGATAAAAACACAACAAAATTATTAAAATGAAAGTGAAAGCTGCAAATGTACAAAAAAAAAATCAAATTCAAAATGTCAACAAAAACTATACAATAAAACTGGCCCTGTGCTTTCCTCGTGACACTGAAACCACACCATCTTACTGCAAATACCATCTTTCTCCATTGATGACCATTCAAAAATATCTGTGTATTGTGATAAAATAATAATTTTTTTGAATACATTTAAATATGATATAAATTGCAGTCAGAGACAGGATAGTTTCTGCACACTGCAGATGAAGATGTAGGTCAGGCCTGTCTGTCTGTGATGCAGTTTGCAGAACAGAGAACTGAACTGTACAAAATCAAAATCATTCTGCTGCTTCCTGATCTTCTCTGCAGCTCAGCTCAGACTGCAGCGTGCATACATATTCAAATTGTGGTATTATGTTGGTATTTCAGATTGAAAATCTGTTTTCTAGGATTACATTTTGAATAAACCTATTAAAAACATAATGAACAGGCAATTTTGCATTTAGTAATTGAGATTTTATGATATCAAAGGCTGTTGGAAAGTTTCTTATGAGACTCCATTTAGACAGTAGGACCATATGATTAATAAATTAATCTGATACTCTATTGATTGAGAGCTCAAATTATACGTTGATGGACTGCTACAGTATTAGCAAAAGTAGAAGTAGTAGTCTTGGATTAGTGAATGAAAGAATGAAAAAACATCACCTCCAATCAAAAGATGACTACAATTTTATAGAGAGGTCTTAATTTGGTCATTTTTACCAATATAAAAATCATTGACCACAACTGTCAGTTTCTTTTGTGAAACTAAGTAACAAAATGTAGCACTCTAAGTCAAGCATGCAGTCTTTTAAAACCCTCAAGACTCTCCAAAGGTCTGCTGCTGTTTGAGAAAGCAAAATAAAACAACATAAAATAACACAAAGCACAAATCACAAAAAACAACAACAACATAAAATAACACAAAGCAAAGGAAAACAAAACAATATCAAACAATACAAAGCACAGCAAAGCAAATAAAACAAAAAACATAAAACAACACAAAGCACAGAAAAGCAAAACAACATAATGCACAAAGCAAAAAAATAGCATAGACAAAACAGAAAGGCAAAACAAAACCATATAAAACAACACAAATCAAAGAAAAACAAACAAAAAACATAAAACAACACAAAATGTAAGACAAACGAAATGCAACAGAACACACTTTTTTGTTTTAGTTTTGTTGTGTTGGTTGAGCAAAAAATATATATAAATACATTTTAAAGATGTATTTATTTTTGCTTTATTTGTGTACTGCTGATAATTTTCTAATTTTGTAAAAGGACTGGCATATATATATGGTATTTTGTGTGACATGCATCATCCAAAAATGATCCAGACTGCATTAAATACTGTTCACTTGCATTCTGTTGAAATAAGAAGTTTAAAACAAAGACTTTCTGGAACCAAGAAATAGTGTAAAAAAAAAAACTGGAAAAATGAACATGACTCCTGTCTGTTTTAATCCACGACTCCACTCTGTTTTAATCTTCTGTACATCTACCAGTCAATCAGATAACAGTAGCTTCAGGCATATCTGAAGGCTGCTGCATTTTCATTGCCTTTTCATCATCTCTTTAAGTGTTTATTGTCAGATCAGCAGATCAGAATATAAAGTAACCATGTTTTTTGTAAGCATCCCTTTGGTCACAGTGTAGCGGGGGTGGCAGTATCGTCTTTGCCCTGCGGCATGACATGCGAGACATGCAGTCAGGAAAGTAGTTTAGTCAGCAGACACTCATCACAGCTGGGCAGAAAGAAAGGAAACGACCTTCATCTAAACACCTCTGGGAAACTTTGTGTGCTACATGATTGCAAAACAACACCTCGCTGTTTAAACCTTCAAGAAACTTTAACTACTGTCACTACACCACTGTCAGGATTTACTAAAGACACACAAGTGCATATGCATTTGAAGGAGTTTCCCTTTCAGATGCAGAATTTATGGGAGGAGAGTATTTAAATGAATCATGCAAGGTGATTTGCTAAGGTTTGTGGTCCAAAAAAGCTGTGACATGGCTTGGTAGACTGTGTTGGTCATTATGGAAATGATCTGCATATGTGTTCTTTAATTTGCTCATTGTCAGTAGATCAACCACAGAACAACCACTCCCATCAAGGCTTTTATGGGATTGCGGTCTCATGCTAATTTGCCCTGTTTAGTAAATCTCACCCTAAGTCCATAATCATACTGTTCAATCAATATTATAACATTACTGACATTTTGTTTGTAGTGTATATAGCCAGAGGAGAGCTGGACCCCTGGTGGAGCCTATGGTTGTTTTTTTCTCCATTATCCAACATCAAATTAAGTTTTTCATTGCTTGCCACAATTGCCTTTGGTTTGCACACCGGGGGACTAAAGATAAGTGATAAGGCATGATTTTCTATCAGCTTCTTGATGAAGCTGCTTAGGGGTGTGCGATATGACCAAAATCATTTTAATCATAACATTGATACACATCACCTAATAGTAATTCAGGCTGAAAGTGGGTTTGTCACAACACCAAAATTTATCTTTAGATGACAGCTATTACAGTTCTCAGCATACTCACATAAAGCAATATATGGGCTACTATAGTGAATCTCAACTTTTACCGCCAATTGTAGATTGCCAGCTCTAAACTGCAAAATTGTGCACTATAAGACATTAAAGCACTATAGACCTTAACTTGTTGCAGTATTTATCTTATTAATATTACACTGTCTTGGCTTGACTTAAGACCTTTTTGCTTAAGTCTTCAAGAAACTATATGGCTCAAAAGTTTGGGGTTGGTAAGAAGTCTCTTCTGCTCACCAAGGCTGTGTTTGTTTGATCAAAAATAAAGTAAAAACAATAATATTGTGAAATATTTTTACAACTTAAACTATTTTCTTTGTGAATATATTATGTTATAATGTAATTTATTGCTATGATCACAATGCTGAATTTTCAGCATCATTACGCCAGTCTTCAGTGTCACATGATCCTTCAGAAATCATTCTTATATACTGATTTGCTGCTCAAGAAACACTTATGAATGCCGTGTTGTGCTGCTTAATATTTTTTGTGAACATACATCTTTTCACAATTATTTAGTGAAAAGAAAGGAACAGAATTTATTTGAAATAGATATTTTTATGTAACATTGTAAATATTTTTAGCGTCACTTCTGATCAATACAATATGTCCTTCCTTGCTTAATAAAAGTTTTTTTTTTCAGTTACACTTTATTTTAAGGTGTCATTGTTACAGTGTAATTATACACTGAAGTACTGAGTAATATTAATTAACTACATGTACTTACTATATGGTTAGGGTTAGGATTAGGGTTTGGCTTATGGTTACTTGTATGTAATTACGCATAGTTTAACACGTGTAACAAGGACACCTTAAGATAAAGTGTTACCTTTTTTTTTTTAACTTTTTTAATCTTATTCACAAACTTTTGAATGGTAGTGGGACTTAGACAAGATTTAGGCAACTGGCAACCAGTACAATAGAAAAAAAAACATTCTGGCTATGAATAAAATACAAAAAAATACACTTTTTCTGTGAATATATTACAAAAACACTCTGGTTGCAATTTTACTAATTTTCTTCAGATTTTATGACTATTAATGGCAGCCTAGTCTTCATGATTTTTAGTAAGTGGGCTTTTGCCTGCTTCATTACACTGCCTAGCTGAAGAATCTGAGATTTATGAATTACAGCATAGCTTTAGTGGAGATAAGCGAAGGGATGCTTTCGAATGTTTTTGTGCTTTTTTATGCTTTTCTTTTTTACCTACATCTGCAACAAGTGGAGCTTGTATCTTGGACAGCTTCAGCTTCAAGCGGTATGAAGTGTTGCATCTGTGATTATTTGGATACTTGATTGTAAATCCACAGACAAATCCTGGGGGAACTTTAGTGAACCCAAGACCAGTTAGCAAATTAGTCACTGAATTAGACCGGAAACCACTCAGTTTGAACCTACTGGTTAGTAAAATTAGTCACCCAAATATGACAATTCTGTCATTATTTTTTTTTGCCTCCACGATGAAGTAAAATTCATGTGTTGCTTGTTTTCCATCATTTTTTTTTTCAAGTAGAATATTTAAAACAATCTATTCATATGAACTGCATTTTAAAAAGTCAGCTGCATAAAAACTCATCACATTTTCTCCTTTTGTGTTCTAGAAAATCTGAGAATGCAGGTTGATAAAATGACATAACAGCAAGCTTTTAGAAGAGCATCATACTGTTTCACAATCTAGTTCTTCATCATATGATCCAAGAGAAAAACAAATAATCTTTATTTGGTGCTAAGCACAGAAATATGGTCAAGTACCATTGAGTGAATGATTGCACCATTGTTATTCAGGACGAAACAAGAGTGTATTCTAGGATTGTTTTAATACCAAGACTGTGAAATCGCATTTTCCTCTCAAACCACTGCATTTTGGTGTGAGTTACAGCTCGCTGTTAAGCTGCATGTTTGTAGAGAATTCTCAGGAACGTCCTAATCTAATCTAGCCTCCATATGTTTCTTTTTAAGAGATCCTCCCGAGCTTAGCGATGGTCAGAAATTCCTTGCGTAATTGTATCTTGGCACCTGTCCCTGAGTGTTTGTGGCATTGCAGCTTTAATTCAGTTTTGGCCTTTGCAGAAGAACCAAACATACTTTAGTTCATTAAGTTATAGAGCATCTCGCAGGGATTGAATTGATGTAAATTATATTAAACAATGTGGAATATTCGGTGGTTGTTTTTCTGAGGCGAGCTTCACTTATAGTTCTATAAGTAGTAAACTTGCAACATGAAGAACGTGCCTCTACCTACATTTTTGCAAAACTCCAAAAACATACATACACTAGAGGCAATAAAACACTAACAGCTTTTATTCCATTTTTACACAAATTATGATTACAGGGGCAGATGATCAATTAATAAAGACTTATTTTTGCATGATTTCTTGCACGATACTATGTTATGACCTCAAAACACTTTTATCACCGTGCATGATATCTAAACAAATACATTTTGATGTTTCCATCACATATCCAGCTCCATATGTATGGCTTATCTAAAAAAGTAAAACTGCTCGGTAGCGCACCTGGTACGCCACTGAGTTTGGGATGCAAGGCGTTTGGCTATGAGTCTCGTGAAACATGAGTTGTGATAAAAGAGCTTAAAGACTTATAGAAGCAAGACAAAACAGCATGGTTGCTTCAGGAAATCTGTTTTTAGCTCACGTTTGCTTTTGTTACGAGATTTTCAATACAGCATTAAACTTATAGTGCCACTCACCAGACATTTCATTTCTGAACTTCTACAATACATACAACAAATAACGTAATAAAATGTTGCCTGATTCATGTTTTGGATAAAACTGAACATGCTTTTAGTGCAACTCAATGGAAATTTCGAAACATGCAAGAAGCAGCATAAACTCATTTTGCAGAAATGCACATTTTTTGTTAGAGGAGGTACCTGAGACTTATCTAGAGACCAAAAGTATCATAGAAACTAAGGGCCCTTTTAGTAGTAACCACACAGAAACAACTGCACAATAAACTTGCTGTGTGACGATGCATCAAGCAGTGTCAAATGAGATTTAAGAGCTGTGGCAGATTTCATTTTTGTGGAAACCATAAGTGAATGTGAACTGAACCAGAAGCTTTTTTCCACATAACGTCCCCTCTACAGCTGAGAAACTTATATTTCCCCTCCTATTCATTACACATGATGTGTGTGTGTGTGTGTGTGTGTGTGTGTGTGTGTGCGCACGCACGTGTTTTTGTGACATATGAGGACACAAATTTTTATAATGACATGGGTATGACATAAGTATTACAAGGAGAAGGTGACTTATGAGGACATTTCCCCATGTCCCCATTTTTCAAAAGGCTTATAAATTATACAGAATGAGTTTTTTTTTTTGAGAAAGTAAAAATGCACAAAGTTTCCTGTAAGGGGTAGGGTTAGATGTAGGGTTGGTGTAGGGCAATAGAAAATACAGTTTGTACAGTATAAAAACCATTACGCCTATGGAATGTCCCCACAATTCACGAAAACAAACGTGTGTGTGTGTGTGTGTGTGTGTGTGTGTGTGTGTGTGTGTGTTTTACAATGGCTCCAGAGAGAATTCATGGGCTAAAAGTGGTTCAGACATTGGCGTCTAGAGACCCCACACTTGTCACTTTGACAAATGTGAATTTGCAACTTGTCAATCAAATGAGCTAAAAGTTTTCAGTACTTTGCTAATTTGGTCTGTATTCATTGTACTTGAAGTCACAGTGTCATTATTTAGAAGAAAACGTCAAAATAGTAGTTCACAGATTATGCTAAACTCAAATAAACAGTTTTAAAAAGGTTTGGAATGACATAAGGTGTGGTAAATAAATGTCAAATGTCATATAGAGTATCAGAAAGGCACTACAGGCAAATTATGTGCCATTCAGAACTGAACTGAGAATGCTTGTAACTTCCAAATTCAATTACTGAGTTTTTATTTATTTATTATTATTAGCCTTTTTTGGCTTTATTTAATTTTCAAGTTCAAATTTGCATAAAAGCCATATAAAGATGCCTGCTTTGACATGCCAACAGAACTAGCATAAGCAAGTATAGTACCCTCATGTCAGGGGCAGCTTGGTGTCTTTGGCTGTTTGTAGATGAATCAGAGTGACTGAAACCATGTCATTGTCAATCAGCGTGCATCCTGTTTTCGGTGGCTGTGCACAAGAACGATCAACTTTCAAGCATGTGATGCATGTGTGTCCCGTGAGCTCATGACACATGGTTGGTTTCTTGAAGATGTTGTAAAATAAAGCTCATTCTGGGTTTTTGTATTTGGCTGTTAAATTTATCTGAAGGTTTCTGCACCTCCATACTTTTAAATAACCAGAAACATTAATAATTAATAAAAAATAGGTGCAAATACTAAAACATTGTTTATGGTCAGAGCTGTAGACAAAAGTGAAGTGAACCTGCAATAGAGTTTGAAACTGATACCACAGTTTCAGTCAGTCTCATGGACATGTTGGATCTCCTGTGCATTTGGCATTATGTCAGTCACATGGCAGTTATGATATTATGATGCATTGCAATCTATTGAATTGCAACATATCACTTTGTTTTATCATAACATAGTTGCTGATACCAGGCTGTAGTGTGAATTTAGCTCATCAGATTTAAGATGTTTAATATATTTAAACATCCTAAATATACAGTACACTAATAACGGCAGTTTTCTCAGGAAAGTGTTAGGTGTAATTCCTGTAAAAGCTACTTCCCTGATTGCCCTGAAGAGTATAATGGTTAAGAAGAATCTGAGATATTTCTTCACAAGCCAAAAATGGCAAATTGGGCCTACGCAGACAGTGATGGCTTTATTAAGCAACTGGTCAGTCATCAATAGTATCTGGGTCAATGCCTTAAGGAGAGATGAGACATTGATGTTGCCTTTGCCAGCTGGCTGTAATGGCAGAATAAGGCAGGCTTTGTTACCATTTTCTTTGCAAAGGAAAATGAACCCTCTACTACTGGCGCAGCCATGCAAACATATCGTGCCAGACTTGGTGACATTTGTGGTCAAACACATCCTTTCTTGCATGCTGCAAGGTGTAGCATTCTGCATCAGATATCTCAAGTCACATGGTTGCATTGCACTGGCTAAACAGCATCTTCAGTTCTCTAGTATGAAAAAAACAATGCTTTTAAGAATATTTTCACCTCACCTAGAATATGCACTGTATGTATCACTATCAAGGTCAAGGGTTCAAAACCCAGGGAATGGATGCATTGAATGCCCAATGTATAATGTATTCATTAATTGATAGAATATTAATATTCATTTATGTAATTAATATTATCATGCCAATCTACTGCCAGACCTTTAAAGAGGAACGACTGAAAGCAATGGAAAAATCATGGTTGTGCAAATATTAATGACTGGATATCTCATATGTCTGGGAGAATTAAGATAAGAAACCATATGTTTGTTTGAAAGTCTTTCTGAAACTTAAAGTCGACCAGCTAATGGGTTTTCAGAGGCTTGTGACTTTGTGGTCTTGTGATCTGGATCACAAAAGGAGGACTTGTCTACTGGATACTGAGGAAAAGCATGATGTCATCAGAATGTGCCCCTGGCACAGTGGAGAGAAACATTTGTAAATATTTCAACAAGTTTGTTATGAGATCAGACCTATGTCCCAGGTTCTTATGTGTAAATAAGGGAGGCATACAAAACGTGCAGATCTGTGGATCCCCAGGACCAGAGTTGAGGACTCATCTAAACCCTTCACTTCAGAACAGTCTCACTTCTCTAACCAAGATCTTCTTAGTGCTGCTTGAAAGGATGACCTCACCTCATAACATGCCTGAAAATAGGTCTATAAACATCTTTATCCAGAAAATTGGAATCTCAGGATGCCTGGACCCATTTGTTCCCAGCTAATCCATCCAGTCATGTAACTAAATAAATACAACAAAGCAGTGGTCTGCTCAATCTGGTGTACAAATCAGTTCAACAAGGCTCCATCATTTCTGAAGCAATGGACTACTTACTTCATTACATCCAGTGATGGTCATCAGATTATAGTTAAAAAAATTGTGGTCAATGTCAACCAGATTTTCAAGCAAGATCCAAAAAGTGCCTTTAAGAGGCTGCACAGTTCCCTCCATTCTTTTATTGGTTATGAGCTACTTATTTCAGCTACTGGGATGGAATTGAATTGACTAAAAATTGGTCAGCTGGTCATATGGCCACTAGTCTCAGCCTCAGACGTCACGCCCACGGAACGTTGGCTAAACGTCTGATGCATATGGCACACTTTTCTGGAAACACTTCAGGAATGTCGAAGTCGTCATCTGACTGGTTGAATCAAACCGGATTTCCGAGAGACGCGAGTGTTGCGTTTACTTTCGGTCCGCCGGGAAACAAAGATGCCAAGGCGCCAAACCCCCTCACGAAAGAAGAAAGCCGTCGTGTTTACAAATGGGACGAAGAACGCTTATCAGGTCAACTAAATGCTGGATTTTCAAAAGTATGTGAAATATTTAAAGTTCGCGGCATAGAAACTTTAAAATACATCCGAGAGTTTCACACACCGGTTTGTTATTGTGACGACATTTCCACGCCCCGAAACGTGACGCTGAATGAAACGAACTGTGATTGGCTGTTTGACATGTCGGTCAAACGGCCTCATGGGCGGGCCTTGGCCAATAAAAACTACCATACATTCCAGACCTTCAGCCGTCAGTCTGAGGTCTGGCTACGCGAGACTATATGGCCACCAAACAGGGTTGATAACGTTTCTATGAGATTACCTACTGCCGGGATGTCCAGTCCCCCTTGGAGGGCCAGTGTCCTGCAGAGTATAGCTCCAACCTGCTCCAACACACTATTCTAAGGCCACATCCACACGAAGCCAGAGCTTTCGCTATCCAATCTTTTTTTCCCCTCGTTTTTCCGTAAACGTGGCGTCGTCTCAAGAAATATCTGTATACACACAAAACTACTGAAACCGGCTCAAAACAATGTAGTATACATGCCAGACCAGTATGTGGCACTGTAACTCTGCCATAGAGATACACTAAAAATGGAGAAGAAGGCTTGGAGCATGTGCATAAACGTTGCACGCTGTATACAAACCCAACACAACAACATTAAAAGTTAGTAAAGTTAGTAAAGCTAATAAACCTCAGTAGCTTCTGCAGCATGAACAGAAGCATGTAGTCCGCCTTTGTTGTTGTTGTTGCTGTTACGTGACGTAGCGGTGTCTGACTAGGGGCGAGATGTGGGGTGATGACAACATCGTTTCACAAAATATATGGATTTACTGTACACAAGAAAAAGGTGTCGTTTTCAGATTTATCCACTCTGGGACCCGGTTTCAAAAAATAGCGGTTTCAGGCTCCCAAAACGCTGGATCCGTCAGGAAGAAACACTGATAAGATACAAAATGTTTACGTATACGGCTAAATGTATCTCCGTATGGACGGGGCCTAAGTTTGAACTTTCTCAAGACTTTGATTAGCTGGTTCAGGTGTGTTTAATTAGGATTGAAGCTTAAATCTGAATGTTAGTGGCCATCCAGGAGCAGGAAAGTGGATCTTGAGGGCCAGAGTTGTCCAGTCCTGGTCTTGAGGGTTTAAGATGACAGCAAAAATGAACCAGAATTAAATTCAAGACAAAAATTCAAGGATTCAAGATAAATTAAGTTCCATTTTCAGGTCTGTTGAGGTCATTTCATTGACTGAAGAGATCATTGTTGGGGGTAACACATTACAAGTAACTTGAGTTATGTAATCAGATTACTTTTTCAAGTAACTAGTAAAGTAATGCATTACTTTTAAATTTACACTGAAATACCTGAGTTACTTTTTCAAAAAATTAACGCAAGTTACTTTGTTTTCCTATTTGTTCACTGACACCTTTCCTATCCCTGTGTTGAGAGAAATTGGGGGTAAATGTGGAGACAGAGGCACTTCCTTCAGCCTGAGGCTTATTCATTTCACTTTTGGTGTGAAAGGGTCTTTACAATTGGCAAAAATAGCATTTTTGGGCTTTTGTTATTAAAAATCAAATAAGAAAGCCTAGCCCAGGTAACAAAAAGTAACACAAAACTAATGTAATGCATTACTTTCTATAAGAAGTTACTAAGTAATGCAAGTAGTTAATTTTTCATGGTGTAACACGATATTGTAATGCATTACTTTTAAAGGTAACTTAACTTTCCCCTACACTGGAAGAGATTCCTGTGAAATGCCTTGAACAACCTATGATTTGGGGCAGGGGTGTCCAATCCTGCTCCTGGAGGGCCACACAGAGTTTAGGGCCAATCATAATTCAACACACCTGAATCAGCTTATCAAGGTTTTTAGAACCTCTAGAAACCTGCGGACACTTTGCAGGACATTGACCCTCCAGGAGCTGGAATGGAAAACCCTGGTGCCATTTCCAACAAAAGCAAATAGGAGGGACAGGAGAGTCATCACCCGAACTACACAAGGTGGAGGAAAAGAGAAGAAAATGTGGAGCTTAAATCCCAGCTAAAATCCCTTTGATCCTGGACAAAGTAGGACATTCCCAAGAGGAAAATAATGTCGGCCAGCCTCAGAGAGATTGATTTTTGGTTTTTCAGCTTCAGAGTATATCTGTCCACGATTGGAAAGTTACTTTTATATACTCTGAATATGAATTGCCCGGCCCATCCAGATATATTTTACAGTACTATACTTCAGCTCGACTGTTTATTTTTGAGTACATTATATGTTTTACTATGTTTTATTATATTAGTTTGCATAAATATTATCCAGAATACTAATGGAGACAGAGTAATTTTGACTGATCAAAATGTTAAGAAAAATGAAAAGAGTGCTGCTTTCTTGCCAGTCTTACAATCCGGTAGATTTATTGAAATTAGTCCCCGAGAAAGAGCTGAATAAAAATGGAGCTGCTCCTTTTATTGAGTAAGAGCAGGGAGTGAAAGAACAGGGCAACTTTTTTCTTTGGTAAACAAGAAGAAATCATAAAGAAAAGAGAAAAAGAGACTGTTCTGTCTGCATTTGGCAGCATTGGCAAAAAGGGCTGAAGCACATGCAGATGGCCAGCATGTTTTTGTGGGCTTGTATAATCAAACATTGTGCTGTCACAGAGTTTCCCTTTAGTGGGCATGCATGTTTGTTTGTTTGTTTATTTCCTTCTTAATTCCATTCCAGCATCTATGGCTATATTCATGGTGAGAACCAGTTAATAGTCGATACATACACAAGTCTTGTCTTTACACACACACACAAGTGGACAAGAACACAAACTGTCTTATTGAGCTAGTACTGCACCCATATAAACATTTAACAGAGACGTCCTATGTCCAACTATGTCCACAAACTGCTAGAATAGAAAGTTCTTCAGAAATGTGACTGTAAGTCCAGCGCACCGTCAAAATAAAAGTCCCGCCTCGAACACATCGGCCAAACAGGAATAACTTATCGGCCGATACCGATATTTGAAAAATGCCAAATATCGGCTGATATATCGGCCTTGGCGATATATCTGTCGACCACTAGTAAATATCCAATGAACTACAGATAGCTGGAATTACCTGCTAAAATCAAATATGACAGCTTTGAATTACAGTTATTTTGGGCATTATTATCGGCATACTGTAGAGACACAGGATAAGATTATAAATCGTTGCTGAGTGGAATTTTATTAATGTTATACAGTCTTTTAACAGGAATCAGGTATTTTGCTTGTGTTCAAGCTAGTCACGTGAATTTGCTGCATTGACCTGCTGGAAAGTGACTTCTGCGCAAGCGATGCTTCATGTATCACTACACTATTGACAATAGACAATGGAGCTTTTTTGTCCACAAAATTTCACAAAAATGTCTCTAATGTGACTGCACCTCATGACCAGTGTTGGGGAAAGTTACTTTTAAAAGTAATGCATAACAAAATGTGACCCTGGACCACAAAACCAGTCTTAAGTGTCAATTTTTCGAAATTGAGATTTATATATCAACTGAAAGCTGAATAAATAAGCTTTCCATTGATGTATGGTTTGTTAGGATAGGACAATATTTGGCCGAGATACAACTATTTGAACATCTGGAATCTGAGGGTGCAAAAAAATCAAAATATTGAGAAAATCGCCTTTAAAGTTGTCCAAATGAAGTTCTTAGCAATGCATATTACTAATCAAAAATTATGTTTTGATATATTTACGGTAAGAAATTTACAAAATATCTTCATGGAACATGATCTTTACTTAATATCCTAATGATTTTTGGCATAAAAGAAAAATGGATAATTTTGACCCATACAATGTATTTTTGGCTATTGCTACAAATATACCCCAGCGACTTAAGACTGGTTTTGTGGTCCAGGGTCACATATTGCGTTACTCCCTGAAAAGTAACTAATTGTGTTACTTAGTTACTTTTTTTTTTAAAGTAATGTGTTACATTACTTTTATGCTACTTTTTTCTCATCTGGACTGGGCTTGCTTGTTTGTTCTTAATATTAAAAAAAATTCTATTTCTGGCAAATGTAAAAGCCCTTTCACGCCAAAAGTGAAATGAATAAAGGAGGTTGTGATGGACTTCAGGAGAAACTCCGTTGACCACCCCCCACTGACCATCGATAGCTCGACTGTGGAGAGAGTCAGCAGCACTAAATTCCTGGGGGTGCACATCACAGAGGACCTCACCTGGACCACCAACACCATGTCACTCTCCAAGAAGGCACAACAGCGCCTACACTTTCTCCGCCGACTTAAAAGAGCAAGTCTCCCTCCACCCATCCTCACCACTTTCTACAGGGGCACCATTGAGAGTGTGCTGACCAGCTGCATCACTGCTTGGTACGGGAACTGTAGTGCAGCAGACCGCAAGACCCTACAGCGGACAGTGAACACGGTGGCAAAGATCATCGGTGCCCCTCTCCCCTCCATCTTGGACATTTTCCTTTCACGATGCTCCAGCAAAACAAACAGCATCGTGAAGGACCCCACCCATCTCTCCCACAGTCTCTTCCAGCTCCTACCATCAGGAAGATGTTACCGGAGCATCAGAGCCCGCTCCGCCAGACTGCTCAACAGCTTTTTCCTCCAGGCTGTGAGAGCCCTGAACTCAAATCACCCCGCCCCCTTCTGACACCCCATACAAACCCCCTACCTCCTGAAACATGGACCACCCCCCCCTCCCCAAACACCCCCCCAACCTTACCACACCAAAGAAAAGACTGTATGAAACTTTTCTGTGCAATTCAAAGTGTGCTACACACAGGTGAGTGGGCCTGTACAAACCACCTGTAGTAACACACTCTCCTCTACGCGCACTAGACACTTTTTCACTAGACACTTTTTCACACACTCACAATCCTTCAAAAGACTCAGCAATTATATGTATGTTTACATTCTCATGCACTACAGATCACCTTGTACTGTTCCCCAGCCAGCTGCTTGACTCAAAATGTTTCTCTCTGCACATGTACAGTATTTATGTGAAGCATCTGTATAGTTTGTATAGTTTGTGTTTCCTATTTTTTATTTCTTATATTTTTATCTTTAGTTGTATAGGGTAAACATTTATATATAGTATACTTATAGTTAAAATCTGTTAGTAGGTAGTTGTGTGTAAGTTTATAGTGTATTACTTCGTTGTTGTATGTCTGTATGTATGTAGCACCGTGGTCCTGTGAGGCACGACATTTCGTTCCACTGTATGTCCCCACATGCAGCGGAATGACAATAAAGCTCAACTTGACTTGACTTGACTTGAATAAGCCTCAGGCTGAAGGAAATGTAAATTCACGTCTGTACAGTATAGGATGCAGGAGAAGAAAGTTCAAAACTCTTCAGCAATAAAGAAAAATTGTTATGTTTATCTAAAGTCATTTTTGCTTACTAGTATGGCTGAATTGGATCATTGAAGGTCAGCAGCAAAGACATTGGTTAATAAAATGGGATTAAATGCATAAGGGATATTTGTGTTATTAAATATATTTAATTATTGCAGGTTTGCATCATATTCTGAGTTTGCATTTCACTGTTTTTATTCATTTTGATGAATACAGAATCTGTTTTTGTGAAGGTGAGGTGAGTAAATGCATGTTGACCTTTAGTCTAGAACTACAGTAACATGTAATCATAACTATAGTAATCACGTTCACACAGCGCACACAACACCTCTGCACTTACTCCTGATTTCTCTCAACAGGGGACAGGAGAACTGTCAGTCAATATACATGGGAAAACAAAGAAACTGGCGTTACATATTTGAAAAAGTAATTCAGATATTTTCGTGTAAATTAAAAAGCAATGTGTTACTTTACTTGAAAAAAGTCGTCTGATTACATAACTTCACGTTACTTAATGCTTTACCACCAACACTGCTTATGACAAGAAAAATCATCTGTAATTTACCTTTAATACAACAAATGAGACATACACAAAATGGCTAAAATTAAATGAACACTTACTATACACTATCCCAAAATTTACTGAAAAAAAATTAATAAATAAATACAACAAAAAGGGTTTATTATCCATTGAGAAGGTTGTTCGTAGAGTTTGAAATTGAGTCTTCATGAAATTACCACTTTTGTTATTCAACCAATAACAACTGAACAAAGTGCCGCATTTCACTCTGAAACCATCAGTGCAAATATTTGATTGCCAGCAAACAGACAAAATAAAAGCTAGATGGTTTAACATTTGTAAACTAAGAATTTGTTTAATAATTTTATTTAATAGTAATTACAAAAAAATCTAAATCATAAAAAAAGAATACTAATATTTTATAGTTATATTAAATGGGTCAAAATGGTGGGAACGTGGCCTATGAAAACTAAATTGGAAAGATATTCACTGCCTTTTAAAATTAAGATGTTTAAGTTAGTTCTAGTAAAAAAGAAACACCCAAATTTTGTCAAGTTTCTTCCAAGTTGTTCAGCCCTAAAAGGATTGTTTGGACTCAAAAAAAATGTCTTTAAAGTAAAAAGTCATTTTTCAGTTTTTATATTATTTTTTATATTATAATATTATAACAGTCACACACTCCTGCTGTGACACGTTGAGTGTGTGCGTGTGTGTGTGTGTGTATATATATATATATATATATATATATATATATATATGTAGGCTGTGGATTTGGTTATACACTCGCCACACACACACACATCACCACTACCCTAGTACTAGTGTCTAAGGGAACTGAAAGCCAGTGCTCAACAACAAGCGAAACAATCGTCCCATGTCATGCATTGGTTAATGAGCTTGGAGAAGGGCAGCTGGGGTTTCCCTTTATGAAAAAACATTTATATTTCCACTTCTCCAATCAGCCATTTTGGCAGAGTTGCATTTCCTCATGTTACATATTCATCTCATTCCTGCCTAATGCCAGTATTCCAGCACTGGTGTTGTCCGGAATGTAATCGAGCAAGTCCTAATGCTCTTATGTGGTACAGCGAACAGGATTATGGATTGTTGGGGTTTTCGTCACTAGTTTTCTTGCAAGCCAGTACATTGCGAGTGTTTCTCCACCCCGGCATTGCTTACGTAAGCTACATTCAGTAGGAGCGCGCCACTTCAGTGGGAGGATGGTGCTTACATAAAAGCCTCCACAGCAGTGGGACGGAGGGGGCGGGGCTTATGCCTCAGGAGCGTGCATGGCTGGGACGGGGGGAGTCAGTGATGCAGTGAATGAATGCCACTTGCCCGCTGATCCGTAACTGAGTGAGGGACAAAGGCCTCCTGGAGAGCGGAGCGCAGCCGGAGCTCACAGCTCCTCAGCTTTGGGATAAACGCTGAGGCTGCAGCTCGCCTCTCCTCTCACTTCATCACTGCGGCCGTTTAGGATGGTGAGTAAAATCGTTTTAGAGATTGTGAATCTGTCGTATCTTTGGGAGTTGTTGAATTGGTATGTGATTTATGTGTTTGGGATCAGTTCATGAGGTCAGTTGTGTCAGACAGCAGAATCAATCTAATGAGGTATTGCTGATCATGATGATGATGAGGTCTTGATGATGGTTCTCTGATGTGTTCGCATGAGTTATAAAATGCTTTCACTTGCATTAATGCGAATAATTGAAGGTGCTATGACCAAAATGTTATATTGCCCGGTATTAATCATTTTATATCAGAGTAAACTGTGTATACAAGTTTGAGGTTGGTAAGAGTTTAGATATTTTTTGAAAGCAGTACCTTATGCTCTATTTATTTGATCAAAACTATAGTAAAAAAGTAAAATTGTGTAAGTATTATTATTATTATTATTATTATTATTATTGAAAACAGTTGTGCTGCTCAATATTTCTGTGGAAACTGATACATTTCAGGATTCTAAAAGAACAGTTTATTTGAAATCAGAATCTTTTGTAGCATAAATGTCTTTACTGTCACTTTTGATCAATTGAATGCATTCTTGCTGAATAAAAATATTGATTTCTTTAGAAAAATTCAATATTAGTGTATATTTCTATAATTATTACAAATTTAGTGTAGAAACAATTTCCACTCTATTGCTACAGTATATAGTAAATTTCACAAATAATTACAAAGGATCAGTAATTAACACATTGAATTAAACATGAAATTTTGAAGTAGAAAGACTGAAATAGTATTTTCTTGCAAAACATACTATCTTTATTTTATTTACAACTTAAGAAACAGATTTTTTTTACAGTGCATGTGGTATTGTCTACATTTATAAGATCCAGTAAATAAAACAAATTGATCTTTTTTCTTTATATTCTCTTTTATTTTAAACTTGATGTCTGCAAACCAAAACATTCGTAACAAGTCTAACATCAGTGTAAAAACAGCTTAGTGTTATATTACGTAACACTTGAGTTCTGAACAAAAGATTGCTATTAATATTATATAATAGACAGTTCGGACTCTAAATTCTGACTGAATGAGCTACTTTCAAACCTGGTGTAAAATAGCTGTGTAAATAGCATATAGCAGTCCTATATAGCCATCGTGTTGGTTATATTTACTGCTGTATGGTATGGCAAAATCTCTCCCGCCTTTGCCATTGCGTGGCAGATACCCTGGGAACAGGTCTTGAGTGTATTGTGAAGGGTCTTCCTCTGACCCCTCACACAGAGGCCTTTCTTGCGCTGACATTCTCTTTCAGTGGGTTGACTGCTCTTTGTGGCCCACCGCTAATGGAGTGTTTTCTGTGTGCATCCCATCAAGTCATCCTGCCCGGGAAAATGGGATTCTTCCCTAGAAAAATCCCTTCTTTCCTACAGGAAGAATCAGAGATGAGCTTCCTGTAGTTTCATGTATTGCTTGCTAATGTGAACCATCCTTAAGAATTGAAGTTCACGTTTTCAAGGATTTTTTGGCTGGTTGGATGAGCTCAAAATATCTTTTTCCTATAGGAGAGTTGTCTGTTTGAGGTAATCTACAACCAGAAGTTAACTAAAATAACTTTGCTTTAATCTTAACACATATACATGTTTAAAAATGAATCATCTTTCGAGACCAAAGTATTTATGTTGTGCCACATTTCTGGAATGTCTTTTGAGGTGCTTTAGTTCAGCCACAGCATGTGGCGGATATAGTTCAGTCTAAAATGATTTCATATCCTGTCAACTTTTAGATCTTGACTTGATTAATCCAGGATGAATAGAGAGTGCGGAGAAACTAGACACTGTCACATCAATAAAGGAATCAAAGCGTATTGAAATGCACAGATAATTTTAGCAGCGGAAGATGCTGCACAGAGACCAGCTCTGTTCATTTCCATAGACATTTGGCTCATGAATTTGAGCACTAAGTGTTCTCAACACAGGATGTACCAGCATGTGTCCACCACCTTGCCTGCAATCATATGAATAGAACATTTTCAGTAGCATTTTGGTGTTCTGTCCAAATAATTCACTTCGCAGACATTTTTATCAAAGGTGCCATAAAGATTAAATGCTGTGTGATATTAGGCATTGTGAAGCAGAGTGCCTAAAACCCATTTGGCTCATATATATGAGCCAACTGATTTGAGACTGTTGTTTTACCATTGATTTTAACAATGGTAAAACTACTGTAGAACAGTCTAATATTGAAAATAAATGTTCCAAAAGTATATTTTCACAGTGATGCCATCGAAGGTTCATTTTTAGTTCCTCAAGTTCCTCAAAGAGCATTTCTATAATCAGTTCTTGAAAGAACCATTTGTTTCTTCGAGTGAAGAACATTTTAAAAATCTAAAAAAAATCTTTTTCCACTATAAAGCACCATTTGTGCAATGAAAGGATTCTATCGATGTTAAAATTCTTCATGATCCAACAAAAAAAATATACATATTTTTCAGAATGAACATTAAAGGAACAGTTCACCCAAAAATGAAAATTCTGTCATCTTTTACTCACCCTCACTCTCACTTCTTACTGTTTGATTACCAACATTCTTCAAAATATCTTCTTTTGTGTCCAACAGAATAAAAAACTCATGCAGGTTTGGAACGAGCTGAGAATGGGTAAATGATGACAGAATGTTCATTTTTGGGTGAACTATCTCTTTAATATGGTAAAAGACTAATGTTCAACATTTGTTATTTTTAATAATAATAATTACAACACATAATTCTTCCACCAAGTATTGTAGTAATCTGACCAAAAAGCAAAATGTCCAAAATGTCATATGTATGAGTCATTTTTTTTTAATGTCAAAGTGATTATTACTATATTATACTATATTTTCATGGTATACTTATTTTTAATGGAAATTCAAAGAAAATATGGCTTATAATTGAATGAACATATAGTTATTGTCTGTTTTAGTAACCATATAGGAATGTCTGTGCCTGTTGATAATGTAGCAAATTAAATTTTTCATTTAACTGAAAGGCATTTTCACTTAATTTTTTTTTTTGTCTTTTTATTTGAAACTTGATAGATGCAAAACAAAAGATAAGATTATTCATAACTGAATTTCAAAAATTCAAAAATGGTTTGTGGGAGTTTTATGTGAATTTCTAACCTCACAGTCATTCGTTTAGAATTTATTAACATTAGAATGAGGTTAAGAACAAATTCTTACGCGTCTGTTGTGAATCTTACAAAAATTGTTCATGACAAGTTCTCCTGTGGGTATAAGTATGAATAATACATGTGGTTATTACAACCAGGTCTCATGACGAAAACATACCTCTGGGAACTTTTTCACAAGACGCGCAGTACGTACCGCCACTTGTTCGATGTGAAATGTCCACTGGGTGGCGCTAAAAGACTGTTCTTTTTTTCCTTGGAACACATGAAAGTACATATGGTACGTTTTATGTGATGTTGGTTTTGTACGTGTCACCATAGTTCTGACTTGAAATGTCTATTGAGTGGCGCTATAAGTCCAATGCTCCATGACATTTTGAAATAACGCACAATCTGCACTACAGCTAAACCTACCTGATAGTATGAACAAAAGCGAATGTGAAAAAAAAAATCTCTTTCATCATGTGTCATGTTTTTGATGGGATTCGTACCCAAGGATTCCACATCCTAAATCTAATTCCGTGCTGGCTGAGCTATCGAGCGGGCTTGTCACGCTTGGAAAGGGAAATATATGGAGCCGTAATCATAACTATATACGAAAACGATTACAAGTGCTCGCTGTTTTACCGCCTATTTCTGTTGGAAACTGCAGTGATGTATACTTGTTGGTACATATTTCACATCTTGCGAAAAAGTTCCCAGAGGTACGTTTTCATCATAACACCAGGTAGGATTACTACATATAAATAACACCCAGTATTATGATACAATACTCACAAACTAATATTATAATACAAATAGATTATAGTTCCTCTGTGAATTCTGTTTTCACTGCACTACTGCTGGAATTTCAGCAGATCTATTTCCTGTCTCAATTGGACAAGTTGGTAACAATGCAGACGAGTTGAGCTGAAGGACTTTGTGGTTTCTGAGGGCTGTGAGGCGGATTAATGACCGCAGACGTGGACTCTGGACTCTAATGACTCCAACACACCAGCAGTAGAGTTTCTGACCCTACGTGTCCCTCATTTCTCCAGGTGTGGGTGTTGAACAGTGAACTGCCTGTTGGGATTGGCAGCGTCATACTGCTGTTAACATCAGCTTTAATACATCTTGAAGAACAAAGCACTTAAAGTCTCACGGGACAGTCTTTCCTTGATTTTCCAGAAGGTGCAAAGCTGCTAATTTCTGGGTTTTGAGTGGGCAATGTCAGGTTTTAATCAGGTTTATATTGTGAGTAGGGATGTGGCTACACTTTCGGCCAGAAGTAGTAATTTATTTATTTTTATGTTTGTGTGTTTGTGGTCCGCTTTTAAGTATGGTAATATTTAGGTCTTGTACCACTCAGTTTTTAAAACAATATTTCAGGTCAAAATGACCCGGACAGACATTTAATGTAAACCTCACATTGTTTTCTCCAACTTTACAGTGGCTTCAGAAAGTGTTTGGACACTTAAGAATATTTTGGTTACACTTTATTTTAAGGTGTCCTTGTTACCGTGTAATTACACATTTAAGTAAAGAGTAATATTAATTAACTACATGTATTACTATATGGTTAGGATTAGAATTTGACTTAGTGTTACTTGCATGTAATTATGCATAATTTATTGTTATTATAATAGTAAGTACATGTAACATGTAACAAGGACGCCGTAAAATAAAGTGTTACCAATATTTTTGTGTGATTGCCTTAACAAAGTAAAGCAAGAGGTGTTGATTTGAAAGAATAACAGAACATTGTGCACCTGCATGGTTCATAGGACTACACAAAAAGAAGTTTGTTGGATTTTAAAATGACAAAACAATAGATATAGTGTTGAAAATAAATAGAAAACAAACTACACCTGTGGTTATTCTACTTCATTCCTTCACATCCGTTGATTAAGTACAGTAAACTCTTGTGTCATTTGCTTGCAGATGATATTTGGTTTGATATTTGACATTCTGACATTTTTATATGATCTAAGTATCCAAATACTTTTATGAGAGCAATCTGTCTGTCTGTAAGCAACTATTTTAAAGATTATCCAGCAACAGAGAACAGCCTTCTTGCCTACAAATGCATATTAGTGTAATTACAGGCTAATAGACATCAATGCTTATTCATTTCTCACTAGCAACATTGAATCATAATTAATGTGTAATTATAGTTTAGTGTATGATGAGTAACAAACTCTAGTTAACTGGCAGACACGAGTGTTCGTTTACCATCCTGCCAGACTGAGACATTACACCTTGGACGATCTTCTTATATACAGATGACATATACAACCTTTTTTAATCTTTTTGTTTGTTTGTTTGTTTGTTTGTTTGTTGTATTTAACATTTTTAATTGTATGTATATATATATATATATATATATACACACACACACACAATAAAAAAGCACAGCAGACGATATACTTTACCTTTGATTTGATAATCGTGATATGTCGCTATTTCGGTTTTATTTCAATCACTTGTGCAGCCCCATTTGTTCCCCGTTAGGCAAACGCTGGTGTAAATGATCTGACAGCATCTTCTTTTGTCCTGCAGGTCTGAGTGTTTGCTAAGTGGACTGAGCCATAAACAGGCTTCCTGTCTGGACATCTGCCATCACTCTCTTCCTGCTCTCCTTTCCCTGGATCCTGACCAAGTGCAGCACTTCAGGCTGAGGAAGGCCACCATCATCCCTGATCGGAACTACTTTGAAACGTGAGACCTGTGCCCCGTCCAGAAGCGCCAGAGCCCCTCAGGGCCCACGGGCACAGCGGCACTTTAGGACTGTCTGCTAGTCATGAGTGAATTCTGGTTGTGCTTCAACTGCTGTATCGCCGAGCAGCCGCAGCCGGTAAGAGGAACAGTGCACGTTCATCACCTCCAGGCCCCAAACCACAGAAACCAGGAAGAAATCACTTTGATTTCATGAATCACCCGCTCATGTCTGTTCCTGTTCCCCTTTGGGTTCCCAGTACCTATTTCATATTCTACATCTGTCTTTTAGACTTCTAGAGTCCACTTATAATGTTAGTCAAGGTTTCTTCCACCATTAACTTTTGACCATTTTTATATTATGTGTCTTTAAGTACTATGCACCTACAGTATAAAATTAAGCATACAGTACATGTTGTTCTGCAAAATGCTTTGATTTGCATTTGTTGCTACTGATATGTTGTGGGTACGTTCAAGTATCTGCGTGTACATAAATGACATATGTTAAGTGCACTTTAGTTTCCTAAATCTTAACTCATACCTAAATTGAACAACTACCTTGCTAACAATTATTAAGGAGTTTATCGAGGCAAAAGTTATAGTTAATGGTTAGTTAATAGTGATAATTTGTCCCCAACCTAAAGTGTGACCAAAAAGTTTGTATATATTTTTTTGTTGTGTCATACTTGATGCATCAGGATTTTATGGCTCATATAGTATGATATAGTGATAATATTAATAAAAAATATTAATAATAATAGTAATTATAACATTTATTTACTTATTTATTCATTTGCATATCTTTGCATAACTTTTGAGCAAAAATCTGCGATTTGGTGCAGTTGCTGATATTTATATGGCCAAAAGGTAAAATGAAATTCTGATAGCTTGTAATGTAATTCAATGAGATCTTTATAACAATTAAAGCTAAGTTGCTTCAGTCCTGTAAGTGTTCATCTTGAAATATTATTAACAATATCAAAGTTATTTTTATGTTTATTTTATAAAAATCAGTAAAGATTTCATAGCAAAAAGTCACATGAAGCACAAGCTGAAAGTGGACGTTTGTACAATTATACTAAAAGAGCTGTTACTTGCTAAAAAGTCTAAACTAAACTGGATCTGCACATGCAGATCTCTGTGAAAAGCTCAGTTGAGTTCAGTGAAATTAGTAAGCAAAATAAGATAAGCGACAGTAGTAGCTCTGTCTGTTCTTCATGTGTGTCGTTGTAACAGCACATATTTTAGCACACACATCTGATTTATGCTCATCTACAAGCATGTGTGTTTGATGAGTCTGTTATCCCTGGCTGGAGTCTCAGCTCTGCGTGGATGTGAATAATTTTGCCCTTTTTGCCCCAGCCATTTTTAATCATCACACATTCTGTGAGATGTCGTCTGTCACAACACATTATGTCAGAATTTGTCTCTGCTCAGTTAATAAGGCTAAGGAGATTTATAATAACAAAATACTTCAGCCCCAACTGGCATACCACGACTTCACATAACCAAAGAAGGATTTACTGATAAGATGGGTGTGAGGAAATCTAGTTTGCCAAGTTTAACCTGTGTACACTTTTTATTCAGGGTTTGCAAACATCTTGGCATTTAGAATTATTCGATTAATTCTTGACTTGCGTTTGTTAGTAATGGTTGTGTGGTTTGTTGTTTGAAGATCTGGGGCCAGATTTACTAACAGCTTGCGCTGGCACAAACTGTCTTTTGGCATTAAAATTGTACTGGCAGGATTTACCTAAGATGCACAGTGAAGGATTAGCGCTGAAAAAGCATGGACAGTTATTTTTGCACCTGACCTTACTGAATATGCATTTGTAGGAGTTTCCATGTCAGACGCAAAATTTATGGGAGGAGAGTATTAAAATGAATCACGCAATGCGATTTACCTACGTTTGCGCTCGTCAAATTACTGGTATTTGCACAGTATTTAATGGCCAAAAATCATGTTTTAAAGCAGGCGGTCATTTGTGCTGCTCTTGGTAGATTGCACTAGCCGTTATGGAAATGATCTGGCTGCATCTGTGTTCTTTAATGTGCGCATTGTCAGTAAATCACACGCAGAATTTCCCTCTCCCATCGGCGCTTTTCTGGAATTGTGCTCTAATGCAAATTTGCCCTGTTTAGTACATCTGGCCCCTGGACTAGTAAGCAAAAGGTTACACTACAGTAGTAGCCTATATCAATTAATTTGTTTTCTTGATACAAACATTAAAAATTCTGCTGATACAACTACACTGATCTTGACAAATAAGTCAACAATGTTGGTCAACAATATTGGGGAAAGTTACTTTTAAAAGTAATACAGTATTGTGTTACTCCCTAAAAAAGTAACTAATTGCACTACTTAGATACTTTTTATGGAAAGTAATGCATCACATTACTTTTGTGTTACTTTTTCTCTTCTAGGCTTGGCTTGCTTGTTTGTTTTTAATATAAAAAGTTCTATTTTTGGCAAATGTCAAAGTCCTTTCACCAAAAGTGAAAGGTAAGAAAGTTGAACACTCTTCAGCATTAAAAATAAAAAATAAACAGAAATGTTATGTTCATCTAAAGTTGTTTTTGCTTATTAGTATGGTTAAATTGGATCATCGAAGGTCAGCAGCATAGACATTAGGAATTAAATACATTTGTGTTATTTCACAGTTTTAATGATTGCAGCTTTGCGTCATATTCTTAGTTTGCATTTCACAGTTTTGAATTCATTTTGAGGAATACTGAATCTGTTTTTATGCAAGTGAGATGAGTAAATGCATGTTCACATTTAGTCCAGAACTACATCATGTTCACACAGCGCACACAATGCCTCTGCACTTAGTCCCGATTTCAGTCAACATGGAGCCACGAGAACTGTCAGTCAATACATGGGAAAACAAAGTAACTGCCGTTACGTATTTAAAAAAAATGTAACTCAGATATTTTCTTGTTAATTAAAAAGTAATGCATTACTTCACTAGTTACTTGGAAAAGTAATCTGATTACTTGTATTCTGATCCATTACTTATAATGCGTTACCCCCAACGATGTTGGTCAATAATCGAACAGTTGCCTAGATCTCAGGATCATCTTTAATGATGTGTGAAACAAGCAAATTCCACTGGCAGTGAAAAATAACATTCTCTCTCAAAAGTGATTTATCAGTATATTCAGTGATATGCATACCAACACCACAGACTTTATTAAGGATTCAAGCCAGTGTTAATCATTCACTGACATCCCTTTTGAGGAAACACTAATAGCTGCTGTTAAAGAATGTGCGGATGTTGTTATTCAAAGGCGTTTATATTGTTGCACGGCAGAGACTAAAGGCTGACCAGCATTAAATGCAGTGAGGAGGGAAGTTTCATTAGATAAAAGTCAGTCAGGATCTACTGAGGAGCATGGAACAGCCTGAAGAGGATTTTGTTAAGTCCAAATTTGTGTTTTGCTCACATTTTATCTAAACTGTTGATAAGTTGAATTGAGTTTGGTTTGTCCGAATTTGTATAAGCTGAGAGATTTGGCCTTCTAAAGCTAAAGCACACAAGGAATTTCTGAGACTTGTGTTATGGATTACTAAATGGAAATGAAAAAAAATCTGTAGTTCGAGAATGTTGTTCTGTACATGGGTTGCTGATTGGATGTTGAGATGTGGGCGTGGCAATCAAAAGTGGAGGCAGATAAACGTGAGCTTGCAAGGGGCAGAGTTTATGTGGACTAAATGACTGGAGATGTCCTGCATACATCATTTTCACAGGAAGATTGAAGTATTACATTCTGATTAAACATATGAGGTCAAAACAGTTTGAAAAAATTCAAACTATGCATTGATGAATTTCTCATCTATAACACATCTATAATATGCATTTAGAAATCACATTGGGTGATATTTATTTTCATGATGACTTTAAGAAATTGATTCTCGTATTTGATGAGTTAAAGTCATGGAAGAACGTGTTTCCATGACTTACTGCTGTCATTTTTTATCATATTATTTTAGACTTTAATTGTAGACTCTTTATTTGCTAAGGCTATTTGTAAATTCATTTTGCATTATGAAAAACAATAAAACAATTTGTTTTATTTTTCATATACAATGCAACCACAGGTGACTCTATAATTCAGTATTAGTAAGATCAAAAACAGTTTTTAGTTAAGAGTTTTCTCTTAAAACCTATTCACAAAGCTCCTGAGACAAACTTTTACTAAGGAATAGAGAGAAGTCTTAAACTAAGAGTAAGGGCGGGGTTGACCTTGTTGCTATGGATGATGTCAGCATGCTTACTAACTATGCACACAGTGATTGGCTGATAGGGGAGGGGTCTCTGTCAGAGATAGATTAATAGAAATATTGTAAAGCGTGATATTATGTTGCCATATCCAAATAAAGTTTTAAAAATAATTGCCACATTCATTTGAAGATTTTAAAATGCTGCCTAAGTGTCACTAATTAAACAAGTATATGTTCAGCTAATTGTCAGCCTCTTATATGTATGCTTCTCGTAAACAATTAGTGAATATGCATATAAACAGCCTTTTAATTAACAGAGTAGAATAATCATGGCTGATAGTAAGACATGCAAGCGTAAAAACTAACCAAACTGGACGCAAGAACAGCTGGATGTAATCAAAGGAAAATTTGGAGTTGGGATGACTTCCAAAACCAAAGGTGATACCTTTTTAAAAGCTCATTATCTCCAAATTTTTCTAAAATGTTTATGTTCCAAGGCAGATTGATAGCAACAGCCATGTTAGGATAGTTTGTGGCTTGGTCTTAGTGACTTAGGAGTCCTCTTCGCTACTCCTAACGTTTCACAGATTTAGGAGCTAGTTTTAGAGCTAAAACGCTTTGTGAAATACCCTTAGAGCATAAATTTAGGAGTCCTAAATTTAGGACTGACACACCCATTATTTTTAAGATTTTCTCCTAAATCTGCGAGTTATGAGCTACTTTTAGCCTTAAGATATTTTGTGAATATGGGCCCAGATTTAGAGCAGAATTAGACACCTAAACAGACCCAGTCCGACCGATTTAATTTTGCAAATACTTGATGGAGCCGCTCTATGTATTTTACTGTTTTGTGAGTGTGAGTTATTTTCAGCATTCGCTTTACACAAACGAATACCAACATTAGTGCAAAAGTTTTTTGCTGAACTTGAGAAGTTACAATAAGGGCAGCTGATCTTAAATCAGAGTATAATTTAAGAAGATGGGCGCTTATTAAATTAGGTCACATTTTCCCTGGAGCAAAGAGACTGTGTCCTAATTATGAGTTGTCATCTGTCCTGTGACAAGTGCTGAAACCTTCATCCACCATGAGGAAAGAGGATCTATAAACACCCCCTGCTAAAACAGCAGCAGCAGCAGCACACAAACAGTGCTTCTTACTGGAAACACATACAAAGACTTAATTCACAGCTGACAGAGTTTTCATTAGATATCTAATTTTCTTTAATTGCTATTGAATGAATAGTATATACATTACCATTGTCAGTCCTCTGTCGTGTATGTCATGTGTTCCCGCCTCTTGTGTCCTTATTTGGTTTGTTTCCTGTCCTTGTTTCAAGTGATTATTAGTTTAGTATGTTCAGCTGTGTGTCTCATTATCTTGTGTATATTAGTTCATGCCTGTACAGTTTTGTGTGGTCTGGTCTACTCGTTACTCCCCGGTGTTCCTGTCCTGTCTCAGCCTTGCCTTGTCTTGCCCTGCCTTGATGTCTTCATTAAAGACTGTTAATTTGAGTTACGTCCTCGTCTGCGTGTTCCTGTGTCCTCCCTCGTGTGTGCACCGTGACAACCATTCAAAAGTTTGGAAAAAATTTTTTTTTAAAGATTTTTTTTTTTTCTCTTATGCTCCCCAAAGCTGCATTTATTTGATCACAAACAGCAAAACAGTAATATTGAGAAATATTATTACAACTTAAAATAACTTTCTATTGTAATATAATTTTAAAATGTAATTTATTCCTGTGATGCGAAGCTAGATTTTCAGCATTATAACTCCAGTCATTAAAAAGCCCCTAAAAAGTCTAGTGATGTATCATGAAACCCAGTTAGAATGGGGATGATCACTATGTTTTCTTATGCCCCTTTTTACAATATGTAATATACTACTACAAAACTAAACTATACAGTAACTCTCTTTCATGTCTTATTGTGCTTAAACTGTCAAATACACACAAGTTTATGTTAAAAACATGCATGAGTTACAAAAATGGTTCTGTGGGTGGAAACGTGCAGATTAAGGAGCAATAATATTATAATAAGATCCCTTTTTACGTCACGTGGGGGAGCAAAATCTGAGCAGCTCGTTTTTTCACAAGCTTGCAGAGAAAGGTTTATAAAAAAAAATACTGGGTTAATGTTTTTTTGGGTACCCAATTATAGACCTTAAACACGGAAGAAGTGAGATTTTCATGATATATCACCTTTAACAGAAAATCTGCTCAGAAAGACACATCTATTGATTTCTTAGGGAGTGAGAAGCGCTGTGGCTCAACAACTTCCAGTTTGTATACATCCATAGAAAACAATGTGTTCCAAACATAGAACGCTTTGTGTCGTCCGACCAGATTTGTCCGGATTGCCACCCGCTTTAGAGTCAGAGAATTTGGCTTAAAGAATGTATTTCAGAAAGGCAGCATAACCTTCTGCTTTTGGTGCATGTCTATGATGTCTTCAAATGCTGCCTAAGTTGGCAGATCACTACATTTTGGAACAAACACTTAATGTGTTGTGTAGTGTTCATTATCAGTTCAAAATGTGTGATAAAAGGGAACGTGCTTAATCGGTGACCTTTCTCTGCTACGCAGTTCCTCACAGCTCACTGGCTGTTTGGAGCGCTGTTGTGAAATTGCAGTAGTAAGAGGTTTTGGCCATAATATTGATTTCTGCTGACAGATCCTGAGGGCTACATGCTGGGCTCCCACCAACTCGCATGATCCCAAAACTATTAGGACAGTAAATATGACAGCACATAGATTAACGGTTAATCGATGATTTTAAAGCCAGGGATTTATAGTTTTAAACATAACACTATATAAGACCACTTGTTGTTTTATTTTGAAATATTAAAAACGATAAATTATTAGTTTCACAGCAAATGTACATACTTGTTACAGTCATTTTACTTTTCATTTGGAGTCAACTGAATTTTCAGTTCTTGAGTTATTTGAGACAATATGTTGCTACTTTCTGTCAGTCACTGTAGGAAAGTTGCATAAAAACCTTCAAAGCCTTTCAGTGATACACTATTTTAGTATTGAGTGATGGCTGAATGTGAGAACTAGCCTAGTATTGATATAAACTTTTATAATTAATAAATTCAGTGTGGCATGTAAGGATTTCTTTTCTATTATATTTAATATCAGTATTCTTATTTTGAAAAGATGGATTTAATGAGAATATTTAGCTAGCACAAGAAATTGTGTTGGTCACAGAGAGCAGTAAGGTGAAGAAAAACAGTTGTAGAGACTTAGTGAACAGACACAACTCCAATTACAGCACATTCCAGAGCAGAGGAATCTTCCTTCCACGTTGTGATTATAAATTAACGAC